>VZTN01000114.1:245426-263205 GCA_013400515.1 Erpornis zantholeuca
GGCTCGGCGGGCCCCGGGGCCGCCGGGGGAGCGAGCACGGAGACGGCGGCAGCAGCCGGGTAAATACTGCCGTGCGTCGAGGGGTCTCGGTGCGGGTCCTATCCCCTCTCCTGGGGGGGCTGTCAGAGCCCCAAACTTGGCGCGGCGAGGTCCTTGCAAAATCACACTGGCCCCGGACTCTCCGGGTGCGGTGGGAGAGCGTCAATTTCTCCTCTTATTCCTTAGAGAGCCAAATGAGGGGGGGGAAATTGATTTCCATTTTAAGTAGTGTTTTCCCACCAGTTTCCATTGCATTTTTATTTGTCTTACCGGCTAGAGCCATTTTAGAGAAGGTTCAGAGATGATGCTGTCTTTCGCTACGGCAGAGGATGTAACTAGTCATTTTCCTCCATTTAACACATTGAGTTGTGTTAGTGCGTAAATATCGTTTAACTTAGGCGAATATACTTTTTAGATAGCATGTTGAATGAATACTTTGTCTGCATTCTTCCTACTGTCACGGCCGGCATACAAAGAGAACTGTTACTGATTTATATCTTTGAGAGGTGTTCTTTGATAGGCACTGCTTTGTAGTTGGGGCTGCATACAGGGTGTTCCAGTTTTTCTCCGTCTTGGCAAAGTGTGACTGGGCCATGTGAAGCTCTGTTTTGGCATCTCAAGTGGATGGCATCTTCGATGTAGATACCTTCATACTAAATCAAAGTGTGAAGACTTTTTTTTTTTTGTAGCTCCCTGGTGCAGTGATTGTTTTGTCTGGTGACTCTAAGCTGTGGTATGTAATAAGTTCATTGTGCGTTTGTATTACCATGAAAAAAGAGATTTTCGTACTGGGGTATTCTAGGCAGTGGTTGCATGGTCACTCAATCCAGCACACATACACCTGGAAAGAACGGTATACTCGCCTTTTCCTCTTGCTTTTCAGGGTATTCTGCCCTCTCCTGTGTGCTCAGGCTTGGATTTGTGAGTTGCGGGGTGGACTGATGTAGCTCGAAGTCCAACAAAAAAAAGTATGTTATCTGATTCATTGCCTGATGAGACCCCCCCAAGAGAGAATGGGGATTGCCCTTTCTCTTGGTGATAGGGGTTCTTAGAAGCTGCAGCCATGGAAGAGGTCACAGGTGATTGTAGTGGCATTAAAATTTAGGTATTGGTGTTATTTCTTATTGAAAGATGAGCTATCCTGGAGATGCAGGAAGATAATGTTGTCTTTGACAGTTGAGCCAAGACATGCTAAGAAACTTGCCTTTGGCCATTTGTTTTTACATGGTATTTCACCCTTGTCTCCATCCTATTAAGCTTCCTGCATGGTACTCTTGCAAATTGCATTACTAGTAACATCCACGTTGAAAATTATTAAGGGAATGTTTTTCTATCTGGTTCATATCCGTTTGTGTTGTGGCTTGATGGACAGTTGCATGTTCACAGCTGATGGGTGGCAGCCTGGGATCCAGGACAGAACTGACTTCACCATCACTGTCTCCCATTTCTCTGCATCCATGATAGACTGTGAACCTGTGCTGGCTGTAACAAAACTTTCAATGCTGGCTGTGTTGGTGTTGGAGAAATTTGATCTAGGAATTTTGACTAGAAGCCTCCCACTCTCCCTTTGATGGAGGGGGGAAGGCCACAAAAAATGTCCACTTTACACGAACATTATTTTTGACAAACACTGTTCTTCTAGTGTTATTTTGCACCCTCCTGGCTCAAGTTAAACAGTCATGTCAGCAAATTATTAATGATGTTTTTCTTGCCTATTCTAACTTAAGGGAACAATTGAAAAGCTATTAATCCTAGAAATTAGGCCTTAGCAGGTTAGCTAATGCTGAACTGATGAGCCAAATGGATTTTTTGTTTATTTACAGGATTACTGCATTTAAGGAAAGCCCTTCTGTAGGAAGCAATTATCACAATAAGAGAGATCTTGAGACAATTAAATAGAGCTCTTCAACCTATATTGTGCTGACTCTTGCGTTTGCTAAAGCCCAGTGTAAGTAATTCTTAGAGTGTAACATCCACATTTTTTCCATGGAAACTTTTGTCCCCCAACAGGTGTTTGACAACTGACACTACTTTTTCAAAAGTGATGTTACAAAGCATAAAATAAATATATAGGTTTATTTTACTTTTTAAAAGTACTGTTTAAAAAAGTAGCATTAATTAGAGGAAGATAAAAGCTGGAATTATGTTGGTGTTTTCCAAAGAGTCAAACTAAATGTGATGGAAACAAAGCAGACAGCAGATTTACTGGGTTATCATGACTGGTTAGGGTAATGTTTTACTAAAAGTTTTAGGGTTTTGTGACTTAAGATGCTCTCTCTTCAGAAGTTTGAGAATATGAAATGTGCAGATGTGGAGAGTTACACTAATATATTAGTAAGTGATTTTGGAGCTGTCGCTGAAAGAACATGAACTCAGAAGCCTGTGTAAGAGGAATTGAAGTTGCAACAAGAAAAGAGGCCTTGGAAGAGGGGAATAGATGCATAAGGGTGGAAGATGGAGTATGTAGAATGAAGACACTGATGGGATCAGGGCATGGGGTTGAAATGGAGAAAATATTTGAGTACAAGCTCCAGGTTATTGTCCCTATTCTTCATATGAATTGGAGTATGAAGGAGCAGCCTTAGAGATTTCTTACTACATTTTCTTGGTTCTAGGAGGAACATTTTTTGGTTTTTTGTTTGTTTCGGTTGTGATTTTTGTGTGTGTGTGTGTGTTTTTTTGTTTTTTTTTTTTAATTATTATTTGTGAGATGTAGTACATGCATTTCCAGGTAACAGCATTGTTGCACATTTTGTTGTGCATAACTGGGATGCTGACAGCAGAGCCATGTATTGGATGTTCTAAAGTAGGGATGGTGTTAGTTTCTTAATAGCAGAGGAAAACTCTGTGGTGATTGGAAAAACATAGAGTGACAGCAAAGGTTTGGGGCGGTTACTGAGAAATGTAATGGAGGAGAGGATCAGGGCTTTGCAGTGAGAGATTTTTGCAGACTTTCGTTTGTTCTTGCAAGGCTGACACATGCTGCTTTTCTTTATCCCTGCTGACCTGCGTGCTTGTTCTTTTTAAAGGTTTTGTTTTAGCTTCTTTGCGTTCTTGTAAGAAAATTGGCTGATTAGAGGACTGGAGCATGTGGGGTCAACAGAGAATGGAGAAATGACAAGCAGGTATGGAACCTGTTCAGTAATATGGCAGTGGTAACTGTGGTTTAGGTGACAGAACAGGAAGGAAGGGAGAAAAATGCCATGCAGTGCACACATAGGTATGACTAGTGATGGTGTTCAGTGCTCCAAATACAAAAGCCTTTTAAAACTGGAATTCCTTTAGTTAAAAAAAAAAAATAATGAAGTTCAAGTATTTACTGCCCTAGCTGCTGTCTCTGAGCAGTCAGTCAGAGGAAATACAAACATTCTTAATGTAAACTCTTTTCCTTTGCCCAAAGTTTGTTCTGAGTTATAATCATCCCTTCTCTGTCTTTAGTGGAGGTGATTGTCATCTATATGCTCACAGTCTTGATGACAAGAAGATGGCCTTGAAGATAGTAATTTCTTGAGGCAGCCCTCAAAATCCAGTGTTACTCTGGGGCAAGTGAGCCTTCAGAATGTGTTTGTATGAGACACATGCACCTTGAATATGTTGTATCTCAGCCAGGCTGTTGCAGGATCATATTGTGGTGGACAAGACAGTTGGTCTAAAAAGTAATTAAAGCGCTGGGATTCAGTTTAATGCAACAAAACAGAAATCACTGATATGTTACCTTAGAGTGAAGCTGTATGCACAGTGGATTATAGTACAGATTTGTACTGCAAGTGAACTTTGTTAGATAAACTTGTGCGGGAATCCTTTTGCTTTCTGTTGGAGAATATGTACTGTTCTTTTGGTCTCTTGGAGGACTGAACTGAATCTGCTGCATGTTCTCAGGGTGGATGCAGACAATTCAGTGCACCTGCTGCTTGCTACTGCAGTTTTCAGCAGTAAAAGTGGTGTGCAGTGCATGACTGGTTTGGCAGAACTGAAGCTGGGTCACTGCTTCCTGTTAAGCAGAATCTAAACTGTGTTTGTTTTAAAAAGCAAATCAAGTATCTCCGTCTTCAGGCAGTCTCATCTGTTTTTTGTGGAACTCCCTGTAACTCTGATCATTCCTGTATTCCAGTGCTATATTTTAGAATAATATGAGGGGTAACTAGTTAAGCATAACTTACCAGTGATGATGTTTTATGCGCTGTGTATGTATACAAAGGAAGGTCTGTGCAGAGGCAATGAGCTCAGGTCCTCTCTGCTGTAGATTTTTCAGAGGTAATTTTATTTAGTTTACTCTGGTTTATCTATACCAGTAATAAATAATGGTAGTGGGAATTCTTCTATAGAAGGTAGTAGTGTCACTGGTGTTTTTAGTATGTTGAATAATACTGCTGAAAGCAGCATGAGGTGAGAAAAACTGCTAAAAACATCACTGCTAGGAAAATCTTTGTTTACACTGGTTTATACTTTCATTCATGTTGTTACTGAAGTAGTAAAGGGCCAGAAATCCAGACACTTCATTAAGAAATTTCTGGCATTGTTTTTTATGCAATGTTTATTTAGCTGCTTCTTCTCTAGAAAGAAAGGAGCACAGCAGCAAATTTGGGACTTCGTGACTTTCTCTTTGGTTTCACATCTTCCAAAATGCTGCTTTATGAAATGTATTTTTGAGTTGAAAATTTCTAGATGATGTAAATATCGAGCACATTATTAGCACCTGGGATGAGAAGTTAAATGCAGTCAATACCCTCCCCTTTCTTTAGTAATTAAATAGAACTGAAGTATTTGGAGCAGTTGTTCTTTTAGTTTGATTTTTTAATTGATCCATTCCCCCCCAAGTCGCAGTTATTAAACAGAGCAGAATGACTTTCCTTTCTCTAACTGAGATTAAAATCCTCTGATTGATGGGCTTGCACTCTTTCTTCAATTTACAGAGGCGTTCACCGAGTCTCCGCTCTGAGTCTTCACTGGAACACAGTTTGCGGATTACTGTTGGTAATGACCGGTATTGCATTGGCACGCCGGAGCGAAGGAGGCTGCCTGATAGACTGGGCTCACCAATTGATAACCTGAGTGACAGGTATGGTCCTCCACAGGTGGGGGTTCATGTGGGTGAAACAGTGTGGGAATGGCTCTTCTGGATGAGACCAAACATCTCATTAGCCCACTGAATGCCTAGGGAGTGAGGGTAAGCATGTGGTGATGCTTCCCAGGAATATTCCCCCAGCCTCTCGCAGGTTGTGGTATGGGGAATTCCCAAACAAAAGTCTCTGCCTGTATAACTCTATAAACAGATATTTCTTTTGTAATTTTTGTCAGCTGCTTCTAAACCCCATGTAAATTAAGCATGCACAGCATATATTGCAGGAGGGTGTGTGATATCAAACCCTTCGGTGCTTCCTTCCCCTTAAGGGTGGGATGTCACATGGAGACACTTCATTTGACATTTCACTGCTTCAGCCACCTTCTCTTTCTTATGAACCTACCTAGTTCTTCCTGAAAGGAAGGTTGTTTAGTATAAGGATGGTGTAAAGCTTCAACTTTATCGGTTATTGGGAGGAATTGTCTACTTTCCTGATTTTTGAGACTAGTCTAGAAGAAAGCTATAGAGCAGCTTGAAGAATATTATTTTGACTTTAAACATTGCAGAAGAGAACATAGTCAGATAGTCTCATACATTATAAAAGAAGAGTTTGAATTAGGATCCCTTGATTGAAACTAGAGAGAAACAGTTAAGGGAGAGAATTCTTTTGTGTTAAAAATACTGCTGTGAACAGTAAAGTGTAAATATTAGTAGATACAGTTTGGAAATCTTTGCCTTCAGTAGGAGAACCAGTATAATCTGGCAAAAGAAAGAAAATCAGAAAACTGTGCAAATAATTCTCCTTGTCTTGAATTGCAAAGTTAAAGATGGCATAGCTTGTGCCCTGAAGCATACAGTTGCACTTCCAGGTCGGGGATAAGCATCCAGCACAAAAAAACCCCACTACCACTTCCATTTTTTGATGCAAATATCATCAACTGTTAAAAAAAAAAAAAAAAAAAAGAGAGGGGGAAGGGAGCAGAATAAATGAATTTCCTGTCATTCTCAGGTGTAAAGTTAAGTCTCAGCAGGTGTATAAAACCAAGTGAGAGTTTGGTTTTTGGTACTGTCACTTTTATGCCTTTGCCTCAGTTCTCCTGGCATTAGTATTTGATTTGTAAATCCCCTGTGCTGTCTGCAGTCTTCTGAATGAAATGGTACATATGCTCAGGGAGAGTACAGTGGTTGGCATGATAAGGAAGAACTGGTCTGTAGAAGAACTGGTACTTCTTTGGGAAGTTAAGGGCAGGGGGTGGTGGTGTCTGTCCCATTGCTTCATTTTCTTAGGCGAGATTTTTAGATTTAACCTCTTCTGTGGTGCTGATGCATGGTTAGAAGTAACATCAGGTATAGTGGAGTTTATCTAACATAAGAGTGAGAAATCACAAAAGTTGACTTCTCTGTTACAGAACCCATAGATGCGGAAAAGAATGGTAAGAATAGACTCCAGAGAAGGTTTAAAAGTGAGAGATGAGTTAGAATGAGAAGAAGATAAAGTGAGACCATGTAGACTTTAATCTTTAAGTGACTTCCTGTGTACTTGTAGTGTAAGTATGCAAGAACTTCATGTTGTTACATTTACTCTTTTTTTTGTCTAATCTGTGCTGGCTGCACTTTTCTGAGTGATGCCCATTGCCCAGAAGCTTAAAGTATGTGACAACACAAGTCACCTGTTAGCTTTTCCTAAATCATCTAGGTGCTGCTTCTGAATTCTAAATTTCTTCACTGCTATCCATTTTGTTTGTTTTCAAAATACACTTGGTATTTGGTTAAGGACATTGTTTATCGAGTATTTTTCATCATGTATTTTTTCCCCTGTCTGAGACACTGCCCTGGTACTGGGACACTGATTTTATATCTGTCTCTGGGCTATAGTGTTACTGATCATATCACATTTTTATTTGGCACATGGTATGTTCTCATTCTAATTAAAATAAAAAGAAGGCAAAAGAAAAAAGTGTTTCCTGAAGATGTCTTTTCAAATTTTGAAGTAATTGGAGCAAACAATTCTGAATTTAGTTTTTCTCAGCTATTTTTGCTAACTACTTCTATATTTCAAGTAATCACTTTGACACATTATTCTCTGTAATTTGTGCAGCCTTGGGATGGTAGAGAGGTTGATTAGCCTATAAAGGAAATAAAACACCAAAGGATGGAAGTCAGGGAGGCTTTTAGAATCTCCTGCAGCAGTGGATTTTCAGGGTGCCTGAGGAGACTTTTTCTTGGTGCTTGTTCATGTGCAGGTCCATCCCAAAACATCTGTAAGAACTTGCTCCTAGTTTCTAGGGCAGCTGGTCTCCTGCACATGTCTAAGTAGGCATACTGAGTGCTGCTGGACTGTGTCTTTAAGGTCACCTAAGCAGATTCAGTCTCCTACTTTGACTGATAAGTATGTTTTTGTCTTCCAGAATCTCAATCTGTCAAAGTGAAAAATAAATCTTTTCCCTCTCCCTGTCTTCCACCTCTTTGGCACTCGGTATTTTTAGGATATTCTAGTACTATTTGGCATAAGCTATAGAGAGCATCCCACCAGTTCTTTCATTTGAGGTTAATACAAAAGATAGACCATATCACTGCAGAGACTTAGTCTGCATTAAGCTGTGTTCTGAAGTAGGATTTTTGGCATAATATCAAGAGTAACAGTTGGCTTGAATATGAGCAGCTCATCTGACTCCCTATTCAAAGACTGTGTATTAAAGTGGAGTCCTGTTGGTTGCTGACAGCAGAACACCACTATTTATTTCTGTTTCTGTGTATGTGCTTAAATATGCCATAAAGTATATGACCTTACACTAGTTGCAGGTCTCTGAGGCATCGTGTGCGTAGCATGTGATCTGTTTTCCATCTCTGAAACTGCAAATTCCAGTGATTCATGGATTCTCTGTTGGTGAAGGAGTTGGGATGGTCACAGTGGTACCACCTTGTGTCCTCTGTCAGGGATGTGGTAGCCAGTAGTGGATATTACTGGCTGAAAGCATCCAAACCAATTAAGAGGGACATATCTCTGTTGGACTGTATGCACAGAAAACATGTTTCAAAGAATCCTGTAAGTCAAGTAATAATTTTTCTCGCTCCAGTATTTAATCTTCAGGTTTTAAATTTTCATCTTAGCTGTTTGGAGTGTATTTGGAGTGTCTTGCTAGTTGTAAATACAGTAGGTTTGCTATTCCTTTTTTTCTGAAGTATGATTAAAAATTCCTCTGCTTTGTCACTGCAGTCAGAATGTTTGAATTGTAGATGACAGCTGCCAGACGTGCATCTAAACAATTTTATTTGCACAAAAGTCAGCTGAAGGTATATGGTGAAACACACCTGTTACTCCATCAGGTTTGTTCATGCAGCTTGTACAGGTTTAGCAGGCTCTCAGAAAATGTGATACTGGGAATAGACATACCTTTATGTAGGTTGTGACAATGACATTTATTTATGAAATTTAATTTAGCTATTTTTTATATACTTTTGTGCTTTTGGAGGAGGTGGATATATGTAGTTTGCTGAAAACTGGAAAGTTACTGTGTAATACAATGGGTACAGGTGCATGCCAGGTTTGCTTTATAAGTGTTGGACTGATAAAGTACAAAATGCTTTGCAATGATGCAAGGTAAAGTGAAGTTCTGTGTTGGTTTTGTTCTTAAATATCCATATGTGAACTATGAAAATACTCAAGAAAAAGATTTGTCTGGGCATCTCTGTTGTTATTTAGTCTGAGGTGAAAAACTGGGGTTGTAATTTATTCTCAAATATTTTGAAGATGTCTTCTGGCATGACTTGATTTGTCCCTTCTCAAATCTATGGAGGGACCTCTTTGAGTAGGAGGAGGTGATTTTTGAGGATTCAGGCCGTTATATGTAGTATATCTCAAGTTGATTCACTCAGGAAAGAATTTTCTGACTCACTGACTTCACTTAAGGAGCACATTTTCTTTCTTGGACGATTTTGATAGATTTTGAAATATCAGTCAGTAAAACCAGCAGCTGGTGACTTCTGAAGTGGTTTGGTTTGTTTCTGCCTTATCTAAGGAAAAGTCCCAGAATAGTTTTTAGGCATGGAGAGAAAGGCCTTAGTAAAAACAGCACTCCTAATTGGAGGTGTGTGTAGGAATTGGTCCAGAGCAAGATACTCCAAGAGAAAAAGCTGGTTACTGAGATGTTGTGACAGTTGCACATCTACTGTATGTAATAATGCAGGGGCTGGCACAGAAGAATGATACCATTACACTTAATCTCCCTGGTTTAGAGATAAAAGAAACTGTGCATTTTGGGTATGGGGTTAATGTGATTAGTGACAGTGCTGTCTACATATCTGTTGCAAAAGAAAATGTTAGAATTTGTGATCCTTGTCCACAGCTGAAGATAAAAAGAGGATCTGGTTGCATTTGCCAGTGTGAAACTGAATTACACTTTGAATAATTCATACGAAATCTGACCTTGGCATCTTGCTGGGGGAGGTGAGGAAAGGGATTGTGGTCTGAAATACGATAGTAAGGGTTTTTTTAAAACATGTAGTCTCTCACATTCACAGAAATGAATCCATCCTATCAATTTTTCAAGGCTCTTATTCTTCAGTATGAGTTGAATTCTTCATGTCACTGTGTTTGAAGGTAACTTCCTAGGCGGGATGTACACTACCATTAAAAATAAGTCTCCCTCTCTACCCTGCCTTTTAAGTACATAAAATATTGGTTCTGCTTAGTGAGGGAGATGTTATTTTGAAGCTAATTTGGAATTTTCTTACCCCTGAGTAGGAGTAAGACTTCATTTACTCTGATTCAAGTACTTATATTTATTCTGTGTTTCTCTTGCACAGGGATGATATGGCTGATGGTCCAATATTCACTAGAGGCCTCACATGTCCTCGAGGCCTTGAGAGATACCCAGCGCATGAAGATCAGCCTTCAAGTCCCTTAGTTCCGAGGCATGATGAAGACTACCGCAGCAGAGATGTTTTCCTCCACCGTTCAGATTACAGTCCACACTATGGCCGTCGGGAGGAGCTGCCTCGTGGATCTGACAGAGATGGTGACAAACTGAGGAGATCCCCCTACCCACTGAGGGCAGAGGAGAGGGGACGAGAAGTAAAGCGTCCACGGTATGAAAAGGATGAGAAGATGCATGGTGTGAGTGGAGAGCATCAGGGTTTTTCATCAGGAACACGAAACTATCGCAGACGAAGCCGCAGCCGTAGTAGAAGCCTGAGCCCATCATACCTGAATGAAGAATTCCGAGAGCTTGACCGTGCAAGGAGGAAAAGAGAAGAAGAAGAGCGCAGTAGAAACTTGAATCATGATGTGTCAGGCAGTGGCTATGTGATCCCTGGCTTGACTAACACGCTACAGACTTCTGAGCCTCGGTATACATATAAGAGTGAAGAAATCCCACCCATGCCCAAAAAATCTATTTTGAAGAAACGAGTAGAGATGGAAGTAGAGTCTGCTGTTCAGGTTTGGTCTCTGTGTGTCTGTCTATGTGCTTCTACTTTCCAAAACAGTTACTTCATGATACAGAATATTAGTTTGATTTCCAAAATAGAAAAGCCAATTCTTTGTTTCCTCGTCTTTGAGAGGATAGGTATCTTTTTGCAGACCTGTATAAGTTAGAATTGCATTAGAAACTTTAAATGGTTATGGCATTCAATCAGGAATCATATATATATATATATATAACATATATGTATATATATATATGTAACATAAACTGAGACAGAATAAAATGTATTTGTGGAAAATGCAGAGATCTGGGCCAGCTTTTATAGGAAAGCTGACTCTTCTAGTACCACAGGCAATCAGGATATTGATTGAAGCTCTTCCCCTGTTTCAATGTCTGTTTCTTGCTTCTTTATAGACTTACAGAACTGCCTAATGCATCCTCAGTTACCTCTGTCTGAAAATGTCTTTTAAATTTCCTTATTTTTTTCCATTTGGACTGTAGGCTGGGATCAGCCCTACTTAATTTGTACCAAACCTATACCAATTGAGTCTCAAAATTAGAGCAATGGACAGATAAGTGGTTGTGACTACTGTGACAAATTGACTTTTTGTGTTTTAACACATCACTTTGATTTTCCTGTTGTACTGATCATTGTTGGTTTTCCAGTGAAATGTTTATCTCAGGAGTGCTCTGATACTGAGGATCCCATTCCTATTTCCTATTACTGAAAATGCTATTTAATATGGCATTAATTATGAAAATCTGAAGAAGTGACTGGGAATAACCCCAATGCAATAGTTTGTACCTGACTTTAGGTATTGAAATCCTATTTGACTATGACTAAACTCAAAGCATATCCAAAATTATGTAACAGGGTTTCAGTTTTAAAATTTCAGTTCTTATGCTTCCAAAAACTTTGTGAAATATAATTGTGATTTTGTGTATTTTCTGAGATAGGCATTTATTGTTGGACATGGCATTCCAGAATCATCAGGCAACTTGGTCTGTAGTCTTCTGTGTTCTCTTTAAACTGTATATTCACTCTTCTAACACTTTCATTCAGCTGTGAACTCAAGGGGAAATGAACATGTTCCTTTGTTTGTTCTGTGAGGTGCATAGTGCCTTAGAAGGCCTTGCAGTAAATAGTATCTTCTCTCTTTCAGCCCGAGGGCTTTTCAAGCAGTCCAGCCCCCAGCAAGGATCTTCCTCTTCTTTCTAGTCAGACATCTTTGCCCCAGAGCAACAACATGGCTCCTTTTGCATCTGAAGTGGAAAACTTTCTCAAACGGTTTAACAAAGACTCTCTTGCGGAGTCTGCAAACAAGGAGTTGCGTGAAAGTTTGTATGAGTGGAACTCGCCCTCTGGGCCTCCCAGAGACACTTCAGCGTTAGAAGAGAAGTTTGGAGGCTTCTTAAGTCACAAAGAAAAGGTAGAACCCAAGTCAGAGCCCACTGATCGCCATACTGACTTCCTGCTCCCTCACGAGAGGGCCAGTCAGGATGGCAGTGGTTTCTCCCGAATTCTGGGCATGATGGCTGATTCTGTCAGTGCTCAGGAGAAAAGGAGGCGTAGCTTTCCTGACATTGAAGATGAAGAGAAATTTCTTTATGGTGATGAGGATGAAGAGACCAAAATTGAACCTCTCCCTGTCGAGAAGCCCCCAGTGAGTTGTGGCAATGAGATAATAATCCAAAAAATGAGCCCCCCTCCTTCTCCTGCTCCAGCTGTCAAGATGGATCCTTTAGAAGAGCCAAACGCAGAGTATGCAAAGATCCACGACTTACTCAAAACCATTGGGCTTGACATTGGTGTTGCTGAAATTGGAAAACTGGCTGTTCGTACCCAGGAACGCCTTCATGGCAAAAAGCTGGCATCTCGTTCTCCAGATCGTCGCTCTTCAGACACTCGCAGACTGGACACTTGGGACCTGCGCCGCAGCCGGAGTGATACTCGTTCTCCCGAGTCAGGCCAGCAGCGTTCAGCGTCACCTCCAGGCTCTTTCCAGGACTCTAAAGATGCATCCTCTCTTCAGAAATCAGAATATATTAAGAACAATCCAGCGGGACAGGAGATACCTCCACATGCACCAGAACAGCCTCCTCCTTCTGTCTCCCTCATTCCTTCAGTTCCACCAACTCCTCCTAATTTGCCACCTACACCTACTTCTGTTTCCCAATACCAAATTCCCAACTATTCTCACTACACTGCTACTCAAATGCCCCAAAACTACCCACCTCCCACAATGGCTCCTCCAGGATATGATGCATATGGGCACTATATGGCATATGCAGCCCCTGGCTGGCCCATTTACCCCCCTGCCCAGCAGCCTAATCCTGTGCTCCCAGAAGCTCATGGTCTTCTTACTATGGCCATGTCAGCAAATCCCACACGTCCCAATCTCCGGGTGATTGAGACAGTCTCTCTGGGAAAGGATGTCCCTGATGTAAAAAGAGATGGTTCTGTGCTTGTTCAAGTCCCTACCACTCCTTCTCATTCCAAAGCACCTCTTCGTCTGTCTTCACACGCTCTCAAAAATACCACAGAAAGGATATCAGATGAAAAAAATCGGGCAGCTCAAAAGCAGAAGGTATGTTAGGTATTCTGATACTTCAAAATGTGTTGGGTTGTGTGATTGGTGGGGTGGAAGCTTTTTCTCTTCAGGTGCACATTTTTCTTTTTTTTTTTTTCAGAGTTGCTCCAGTTTAAAAATAGTTTGACAAAAGTTTATTTTTGTTAAGGATTTATAGGCATTTGTCTGTATTCATCTGTGGTGACACTTTTGAAAAATGTGTTTTAAATCGCCTGATGCCTTGATGGGGCTACTTACAAACAGAGGCTAGACTAAAGTAAGAGGATAAAAGTGGGTATTTATTGAAGGGCCTTCAAGGTACACTTTGGGCAGTCAAAAGCCTTCAAAGAGGCTATACCTGAAATGGACAGGTCATGGATTTTCATATTTTTATAAGTTTGGTCCATTTGCATATTGGGGTTATTCTCCAATTACAATTTCAGGTAATGAAGTAATTACCCCAAGTTTGTTCCTCCCCCTAAGCCACTTTGTTTACATATTTTGGGGCCTGAGACACTAAGGTGTCCTTGAAGTTCAGGGCTAGAGAGGATTTGTTTTGTCTGGTAGAACAAGAGGCAAGAGGTACAAACTGAAACATGCGAGGCTCATCTGAACATGCTACATTGTACAATAATACCATAGTTATACCTGTATTAGACATTCTTAAATACAAACTAAAGGATATTGTCATTCACCATCACATGCAATATTCTCTTTGCATTTATATTAATTCTCTTAAAAAAATCACAAAATGAGAAGAATTAAAGGGAAGCTCTACTTGGAGGTTCTGACACCATGTTATGGGTGTTAATGTTTTCCTCTTCTAATTACCTTGGTTTGTACAATAATTAGAGAGTAGTGGGGAAGAATGTATTTTAATATAGGAAACTGTAATTACACAATTGTCAAAGAACTGGAAGATTCCTAAAAGTTGTTTGAGTTTTCAGACTGGCGTCCACTTGATCTTTGTTATTAAAATAGGGGCATGGAATTATATGGGTTGGAGGGGACAGTTAAAGATCATCTAGTTTCAACCCCACTGCTGTGGACAGCAACACCTTCCATTAGAGCTGGTTGCTCAAAACCTCACCCAGCCTGGCCTTGAACACTTCAGGGTTGGAGTGTCCACAATCTCTATGGGCAACCTGTTCCAGTGCCTCATCATCCTCATTGTAAAAAAATTCTTCCTTTATATGTAACTTAAATCTACCCTATTTTAGTTTAAAACTGTTGCCACTTTTCCTGTGACTACAGACCTTGGTAAAAGATATGTACCCATTTTTCTTCCACACCCCCTTTAAGTGTTGAGGCTGCAATAAGGTCTTATATATCTAAAAGCCTTTTCTCCACTCACATGAAGTGCTACATCAGCAAATAAGTGAGCTTCCACTGCTTGCAGGAATAATAATTTCTTCAGATAACACAACTGAAATTTTGTTCTTAATGAAATTAATACTTTTGAAAGAGCTCTCTTGGCTAAAGGTCTGTGGTTTTCTCCTGCTCTGACATAACCCTGGTAGTTCATCTGTGCATCTTGGTAGAACTTCCAGGACTTTGTCTACTGTACAGAAGTCTTTGACTTGGGCTTAGTCCCCTGGGTTTTTTTGCTGGGATGGCTTGGAGTATAAAAATTTGCGTGCTCCAGTTGATGCCCCCATGCTGCAGAAACCTCAGAAGGAGAGAGTGGTGCTTTGGCAATAAAAAAATAGCACACAAAACCAAAATAATAATTAAAAACCCCTTACAGTGTTTAAGATGTGGCATAACTGTGTTGGCAGAACTACTTCAGGAAGGATTCAGGGATCCAGCCAACATTTGCATTGCCATAGCAGAAGTGTTTGTCATGGGAAACTTGTTTCTTAAGGGAGGAGTCTAATAAGTTTTAAGAGCCTTGTGAAGATAAGAAAAAAATTGGGATTTGTCTCTTGAAAAATGAAGCTGGGAAAGAAACCGAAAGAACTTTTCAGTTTTCATTTTAGCGTATTGCATTGTTTCCTTCTATGAGAATCAATGAAAAACAGTGGAAAAAGGATTTGTGAGCTCCTCATGCCACAGTTTACCTATTGAACAAGAAACAAATTTCATCCTGATGTTTCATTTCAGATTGAAGCAAAACCTAACTAATAGCTAAAATGGACCAGAGTCCAAGCAGGAGGCATGGTGAAGGGCTGCGAAGGCTGATGGAACAGGCTAGCTGTAGAGATACTGCATGAGTTTTGAATACCCATTTGGCATTGGTGTTGATGATAGTCAGCTGAGCCTGAGGGACTTGGGAAGTGGTGCAACAAACAGAGCAGTTTAAAGGAATACACTGCCCAAAAGGAAGAGAATTGCCTACCAACAGGGTTGAAGTGTGACCACACAATACAGTTACCTTCAGATACAGAGACAGAGAGATGTATTTATTGTGGTAGAATACTCAAGAACATTTTGGGAATTGCAAGCAGTGTGTCTGAAAGTCTGAGGTGTTCCTGTCGTTCTTGCAAGACTGTTTAACTTATGTTAGGAAGAGAAGAAACTCCAGACACCTTCCAATTTATTTAGGTGATAGAAGAGAGAGAAAAACTGAAGAGTGATCGAGAAGCACGGCAGAAGAAGCTTTACTATCTCAAGACTGAATTGGACAGACTTCGTAAACAGCAAGGTAAAGTGCATTATTCCTCCACTCCTTAGCCCCTGCTTCTTTTTTTTCACCCATTGGCATGTGTCACAAGTCTTTGTACCTAATAGGAGAAAGGAGGACCGAAATAATAATAGTCCATAACAGTGTTTTCATAGTCCTCACAATGCAAAACTCTTGAGAAGACAGTGACCTAGTTATTGTATTAAACTCAATTACATCAAAATTTGGCTGTTACACTGAAGCAAGCAGTTGCTCTTGCGTCTTCTTTGGCAGCTTGCTAAGCTAAAGGGATTGTACTTTATGCATTTTAGTGCTTCTTTAGAAGAAGTGAGAAATAGTTACTGAATATGTTATTGTGCCTTTCAATTGTTCATGAATATCATCTGGAGATGGAAGAGTCTTCTCTTAACAGAGCTGATTTTTGTGTCTTTAAAACTTCTTTGGTTCAAGTAAATACTTCCCTCACCTTTGGAAAAGAATTCTTTCAGGTTAGAATATGCAACTTAACTTTTGCTCATTTGGTCACAGGGAAATAGTGATTATTAAATTCATGCTCTGGAAGATTGTGGTGCTGCTCTTAAGAGTGTGTATTATGGCAGTCCTACAGAGGCAGATCATGCACATTTAGTGATGCTGTACCTGAGAGTTCCCTCTTTACAACTTTATAATCAGTATTTATCTCTAATATTTTATATTAGTATTTTACTTGCTGCTGGAATTGTTGTACAGATCTAAAGTCAATTTTCCTGTTGCATTTTTGACTCTTCTGCTTCCTTGATTGTCACAGGAGAGATGCTGAGGAAGAAGCGTCGTGAGAAGGACGGACACAAAGACCCCTTGTTGGTTGAAGTGAACAGACTACAAGAGAATATTATGAAGGAGATTGCAGAGCTGCATAAAGAATCTGATGCGGCTGACAAGAAGCAGTCTGAGCTTGACAAAGTAGCACAAATCCTGGGGATTAACATATTTGAAAAACCCCGGAAACCATCTGTGGAAACTAAAGATTCCTCTGAAAAGAACAGCAAGTCAGAAAATACAAAAGGTGTAGAGAAAACGTCTTCCTCCAACAAGGTAAAGTCTTATAGTTTGCATGCTAATGATTTTCCCACTAAGAGAAGAGGGCACTGGGGAAACAGCTGGTCCCAAACATTTACTAAAGGATCATTTGATGTCATTTGTTACCACATGTCATACACTGGCTTTGATGGTGCATGCAGGTGAGAGTCAACGTGTCAGTGTATATAATGTCCCTCAGATTTTGTGCAGTTCAGCACCACTTCCTGTTTTTTATCTTGGTTTTGCTGAGGTGTTGGTTGGATTGAACAGTATTATGAGTGTTTGTAGATGTTTGGTCTCAATACTCTACCAGGAGGACAGACTTTTTTTTCTGTACAAAATTTCTGGCATGGCCTTTCAGGGAGGAGTGTTTGTAGCAGCAAAGCTCTCTGAAAGTTGGGAGCATGTTGGTCTTCTCACTGGGTAATGATAGTAACAAATCACTAGAGTTATATATGATTGTCAGCTTAACATGATTTTTACGTAC
Organism: Erpornis zantholeuca; assembly: GCA_013400515.1. Classification (NCBI taxonomy): domain Eukaryota; kingdom Metazoa; phylum Chordata; class Aves; order Passeriformes; family Timaliidae; genus Erpornis; species Erpornis zantholeuca. The sequence continues at coordinate 262,693 of VZTN01000114.1, forward strand.
ATGTGTTCTCTCTTATGAAATGTCAGTATGCATCAGTACAGTCTCTCTGACATGGTCTGTACTACTCTGTGCTGGATGTGTCAGAGCAGACTTACTGCATTCCAGAAGGTAGTTTTTACTTTGAAAGTGGTATGGATACTACCATCTGAAAGGTTATGCATGTATTCAGGAAATCAGTTATCCTGCTTTTGAGATGTTTATTCAAATATGTAACAGAAGTAACTAATGGGCAATTGTAGGTGAATTTTGTGTAGATCTTAGCATATATATTTTTTGCAGGGAGGAAAATGTTAGTAGGGTAAGGAGGTATAAGGACAACTGAGAGGGCACCTTATCAATGTATCTTAAGGGAGGGTGTGAAGAGGACAGAGCCAGGTTCTTCTTGGTGGTGCCAAGCAATAGGACAAGAGGCAATGGGCAGAAACTGATGCACAGGAAGTTCCAGCTGAACATGAGGAAGAATTTCTTTACTGTGTGGGTGACTGGAGCACTGGAACAGATTGCCCAGAGAGG
>VZTN01000115.1:1625-24428 GCA_013400515.1 Erpornis zantholeuca
TAGGTCAGGAACAAAACTGCTTTTTGATGAAACATGAGTAAATCCGATGTCTTATTTATGTTGGGTGCTTAAGTACTGGTGTTTTGCTGTATGGATCCCAACATGCAGTGTGATTACCAGTGCAACCACTGTAACCAACACCACAGTGACTGCTGCACCTTCTCTGGTGATTCAGCCACTCTGTCTGTCTCAAAAAGGTGTGATAATGTGTCCTTGGGGTAGGTGAGGAGTTCATATTGTGGGCAAGATCTTTGCCCAAGTAAATAATACAGCTGAATCAAAGTTTTTTTTTTTTTTTTAAAAAGTCATATGATTTGGACAAGTACAATAATGGAATGCAGGATGTTTTGTTATGAGCCAGGATAGACAAGCTATATGTGACATTCTCCAAGTGCTGATTATAAACCTTAATTCAACCTTAATTCTGTCATCATACAAGAACTTTTCCCTTGAGGTAACCTTAGCATTTAATTAGAAATCGTAATAAATAAAAAGTTACTAATTTTTTCCCGTCTGTCTATGCATGCATTTATGCACCTGTGTTTATGTTTACATAAAAGGTATAATATAAAAGTTAGCCTCAGAGTATTTGTCAATACAGGATGAGAATAAAGATAATTCTGTCACTTCAAAGGTTTCTTGAAATGATCAAGTCAAGATTAAAAAAAACCAACATCAACTTTAACCTTCATCTTGCTTTGGTCTTGCTTTTGAAAGTATCTAATATTTTCTGGCCATACCCCCTATGTTATTTAAATGCTGGTAATCTTGTTCCTGGCAATTTCAATAAGCCACAGCAGACATATAATGCTTCCTCTTTTAATAGGTGCAAAGTGAGTTATTGTCACAAAGCATATATATGAAAAAAGGATGTGAAAAGAGAATCCTGCCTAATCTCTGTAATAAGGGCTTGTGAGGGTGCTAACATGGTCACCTGAATTATGCATGTCTATTGTGTTCAAATATCATAAATCGATGCATGAATACCCTCCAAATCATTTTCAGTTCATGAACATTTATATACAGAGCTCTTGAGCACTGCAAAGACAATTAGTCATATTTGTATGCCGGAATTAATTGAGAGTGAGATGCGGGAGGCAGAAAGAGAGAACAAAGAATGCTTTTTGTCAGTTCTTCCAACTGACAGGGATAATTAGATATATGAAATTGAAATTCCTCAGCAGGGGGTTTCTGTTGACAATGAATTTTCTTTTGATTCCATTCTGTTATTCTTTTATGCTGTCATCTGTGGCAATTTGTTATTCAGCTTGAAGCTTAAAAAAGCAAAGCATTCCGCTTTTATGAGTAGATGATGTCAGTTTGTACACTGCTGGGAAATAGATATTAAATGTAATCTTTAAACTAAAAAAAAAAAGGGAGAGGAAAATAAAATCAGTTAAAGAGACAGTGCTCTGTTTATACAGCCTGCAGAGTAAAACTTTTGTGAGAGACAGAACTCGCTTTGATGGTTTTTAAAGTTGGTCAGGCTGCATTAATGCTTCAGCTGCAGTGCAAGTCTGAGCCATGCTGTGTGGTGGAGTAAGGACACAGGGCTGGACATACCCCCTTAATACTATTTTCAAAATGCTGGACTTTGTATTGGCAGACATCCCTGGAGTATATTAAGTCCAGTACTTTAGTACTGGCAGTTCTACTACTGTGTACCTAATACATACGGGCAGTATTTGTTCACATTCCCAAATCCAACTCCTGACCAAAAGGAAGTAACAAATAAGAAATATTTCTCACTAGTACATGCAAACCTTCTTAGTGCTTCTGGTCCTGATCTGGGGCCTGATTTTTGCACAATGACAGCACCTAGGGCTGATGCAGAATCTAGCCCCTGGCTTTAAAAATAAACATGGCAATTAAGCAATCAGTTTTTCCCCTGCTTGAGGCAGCATCTCATCCTCTCACCACTTCACGAATCTCTTCTCTCTCACTTCTTCAGTTCACCATCAGCATGAGCATCATGAAAGCTTTAAAAAAAGGTTACCTAAAGTATCTGACCACAAAATATTGGTCTTTATGGTCATAAATTTGCATGATTACTTATTGTCTCCCCTCTGTGATTTTGGCAGCATGCATTCATGCAAAAAACTTATCACATGGGCACACGCCCTACTTCATAAGCATAGTGCATATAGCCTTAATAATCAGAAACATGTATAAAACCTTGCCTAGTTTTTTGGCAAGACTTGTTACAAGCATTGCAAGGAATCTAGAGTATGAAAAGCCCATACTGTTCTGCTTTCAGTCTCCCCTTTTCACTGGAGTTCTCCCAGCTTTCTCTTGCCTCTTTCCCTCCTCCAAAACCCCATGTTATTTGGCATTTGTTATATTTCAGACTGCAATTTCTCCTTCAACAGGCATCTTGGTGACTGTGGCTTTATTATATTTTATTCTTTATTTTTTTGTTACTAAAGCAAAAAAGCACACAGAGTGTTATGATGTAGTATATATTCCAGTGAACTACTGTGAGTCTAACTATACCATACGGCATATCATTAAACATAGCAATATTTAACACATATGTATTATCGCCTCTGCACCCTCAGAGCATTCTTTGCAGATGCATTTTTATCTCGCACTTTATGGAAGAAGGTCCTGTTTAAGAAGTTGCACAATCTTACAAGTGAAAATAGCTGAGAATATGGTTTGAGGGACTTCTTCTCACAGAGGCATGAGTGTGCCCTTATCATCCCAGCAGTGACCTAGAAGATGCATGCCCTATAAAAATATTAGGCTCTATTCAGTCTTTTGCTCTCTCTGTTGAGACTCATTAAGGATGCTGTTTGTGATGGCAGTTTCTGTAACCTGGCACATGTCCACTGGGAAATGCATTGATGCCATCAAGTGACTTCATGAAGATAAATTTATTTAGTCACTACTGACCTTTGATGAATTTGAACTGGTTACACAGACTTTAAAGACTCTATTCTTTTGCTGTCTTCCTACCATCTAAATAGCATTGCAAATGCTGTATTTGCAAGGTTTTTAGCCCATTGTTCATTTTGGCCTCAGTTATGTTTGGTATATCCTCTACCTTCACATGGGTTTTAAAAAAGACAGACAGAATAATCTACAATGTTTTTTACAGGAAAGTTTTTGTTCACTTTAGTAAGCCAGAGGGAAGCAATAATCTACCACGTAGAGGACACTATATACCTCGGCCTTGCTGTTCAGGTTTGATCAGTAAAGACATAGTTATTATGCAGTGAGGTGCAGAGGATTTGTCTCTATTTCATGCCCCTGAGGCCTGCTCCATGCCAGCCCAGGATCTTTTGGGATTCAGTAGGACTCCATGAGGTTGGACTGGTGGAATCAAGAAGCTGCAGTGTCATGGGGCAACCACGCAAGAGTCAGAGGCTGCATCAAATATTTACCCCCTTTACTGGTCTAAGCTTGAAACTATTCTTTTTTTCTCTGGAGTAAGAAATTTAAGTAGAGCACAAAATCAGGCCTCAAGTGTACCTTTTAGCATTGATGGAAGATTTACCTTCACAATGTGCATGTCTTAAAATCAAACATGTTTTTTGGGTATGACCAAGATCCAGATGTGTTAATATTTGTTGGTGTTCAAAGACCATCAGTGGCCATCAAAGCATCAAACCTCTGCTATACCCTGAGGAGCTAAACATAAAATTATAACATAATTTTATAACATAAAAATAACATTTATTTCATAACCAAGAGTTTTGATTTTTTTTTTATTAAATCAATGTATGAAGCATCATGTAAATTTTCAAAGAAGACATAATTAATTCTACTGTCAAAATAGTATATATGGCTTAGTCTGAAAAGCATCCACATATCACCTGCTCTGAAAGACTGGAAGTTTGTAAAACACGTGTTCATTGGTGAAACTTATTGATTTCAGAATTTTTCTTGGTATTGTATTTTGCTTTCCAAAAATATTAACTTTTTCTAATATAAAGGTTTGGTAAGGATACGAATATGATTTTATTTCTTGTTTTTTAAAGTCTTTCTGTCTTCTGTGTTAACTGGAGTGAGTCAATGCAAAAGAATGGCCTAGATTTCAGTTATGGGCATGTTTGCAATTACTGCTAGATAGATATTTGTTTTGCTTATATATATAGTTTTGCATATGTATATAGATCACTCCATAACATGTTTGATAACTGTGGCCAGTGCTTGGGATCACTGATTTAAAAAAACCCTTTCTCTCTTTTTCAGAGAAGATTCAGTCTATCAGGACTGCCCTCTTTCATCTCTGTTTTGCTTTGTAAAATGAAATACATAGCCAGAATAGACGTTCATATGATCTTTCTCAAGAGCAAATTAAATTACTATTGCATGGCTGCTCTGCCACAAAAGAAGGGAAGTTATTATTTGAGGCCTTCCTTCTCACAACCAAATATCATTTTGTAAGTCAATTGGTAAAGTACACAGCATTATATGATACTCTAGCTTATCAAAAGAAAAGAGTCACACAGATTTTCCATCTACATTTTCTAAAAGCTACATGTCTATGACTAAAAATAAACTGGTAAAGCTTACTCTTAAAGTTATTTTATAGAAGAAAAAGCACCATATGAAAAGCTAAATCAGTGTCTCCCTTTTTTGCTTTTACTGTGGATGCAGTGAGATACCCTGATCACAGCTGCGAATACTGAATTGCTTTAAGTTCAGGAAAGTGATTGCCTCTATGCCTTTTGCCAGATGAATAATCCCATCTCTTTTAGACAGCCAGATTCATTCCTGAACTGCTTTCCTCTCTCATTCTCATTCTTGTCGCAGCACATGTTTCTCTGGCTGGGAAGAGAAGCAGTGCCTGACTGGGCACTGGCAAGAGCTCAAGTGTGGAGGCTCATCCCCTCCAGAGAGTTTCTCACACTGCATTGGCCCAAAACTGCAGTTTGGGGTGCAAAATCAAGGGGTTTTGAACCTCTTCAGCTTTTCAGCAGATACTGGGGTGATTGTTTCAGTAAGGATTAAGGGATGCTCTCTTCTGATCTTCTCCTTGTCAGACCAAATGTACACAGTGCAGATAGGATGCTGTCATTGTTACCAGGACTCCTCATTCCCTGTTGGGACTCTTCTTTGGAGAGAAGGATGTTAACTGCTTTAGCTTTTCTCATTGAGTCCTGTGTCCAACTTGCCTCTATCGCAAGCTTATGTTAAATGAATCGTGGCTTCCCCCCAGAGAAGCTGAGGAGATTTCGGGGAATGAACACTGGCTCTTAGTGAAGCTTTATGATAGCACCAAAATGTATTCACCATCTAGGCAGAATTACAGTGGCACTGTACCTGCATGACCTATTTGTGAGAAAAGGCTTCATTTACCACTCTATCAATCCCTTCATCTTTCGTTAATATGCTTATTGCAACTTATTCTGGAGTTATTTAAATTGTTTCATCTTAAAGTTTGTGTTTCTGTGTGTGAATACTGATAGGGATAACATTCATCTGAATTCTTCGTTTAGCTCCATTACTGCAACCATTTTCATAGCTTTGAATTTAGTCCTTACATTGGCAGATAAGTACAGGTAAGCCCTCTTTCTTCCCATGACTCTTTCAGTTAAATTCCAACTGCTTGCCCTTTCTCTATACGATCTACCAATCCTCATTAGGCCAATTTCTGTCTCTTCAGCATGAACTGTGAAACACAACAAACAGTTTAATACAAGGGAAAAAAAAAAAAGGTGCAGGGGCCTTATTTTCCTCTCATCCTGATGAGATTTGTACCAGATGCTTGTTTCATAAAGTAAACACCCAGCCACGTCTTCTAACTTCATAATTATGTGCATATATTCTCCACATAATAAAACTAGAATAAAATCACTACTCACCCACAAGTAGTAAATCAAGCAAATGGTGAATTAAGTTTGTTTGATAAATGTTGCTCTTTATAAAATTAAGCTGTTTACAACGCGTGGTTCATCTTCCTTTACATGTTTAATGATTTTATTGCTTAGTGTTTGTTCTATTATTCCATTATTGTTCTATTATTGTGCGAGGAAGAAAGAAGTAACGTTTCTGTGGTGTGGCTGTTAGAATAATTCTTCTTTCTGTTTCTTTTAACCATAGGCATTTGCTGGTTTCCCCTCAATTACAAGTACAAAATTCATGAAATATCACTCTTATATGTCCATCATACTTTTTTTCCTCTAAAGCAGATGTAAATGGATGAGTTCTGGCACACTGCTTTTTGTTCTCCAAAAAAACCCATGTGTTATGGAAAGAGTGGCATTTCACACAAACCAGGAAATTTTGCTTTGTTTTACATTTAATTTTTTTTCAATAACAACCAGCCAAAATGTTTGCAGACAAGTATTTGGTATTTTTTCCATTTCAAACTTTCCTTCTTTGAAACACTTGAATGACATCTTCAGCTTCAGGAAGAGCTGAGAAATATTGCCTCAAATGAAACAATTTTTGACAATTTCAATTATGCTTTTTTCTACTTCTCCTTGGCTCAGAGCCTTGCCCGGTCAGTGGACCATGCCTGCAGAGAGGAGCGTGCATGAAGCACTCTGCACTTACTAGGAGCATCTGGAACCAGCAGATTGAAAGGAGAGGTTTCTACCTTGTGAGATGAACAAAATTTCAGCTGGACAAAGAATTGGCACTGGTAAATCAGCAGAAAGAAAAGCAATTAATGGAGGCCAGCAAAATATGTGGTGACTTCTTGTGGAAGGAGGAGAGGAAATATCTTGTAAGATCTGGGATGAGCACACTTATGTCTCTGAGAATCCCAAGAGGAAAAGTGAAGACCCAGTTGGACATTTCACAGACAGTGGGGTTGTTTGAGCTGGGGAGAAAACAGGATAGTAGCCCAGGCAAGACAGAGACTCCAGAATTGCTAAGAAGTGACCCCCACAACCCAAAGGGTGCTGCCACTTGGATGAACAAGAGGACCTGTGGGATGAGAGGATGACAGAATGGCAGCTGACATTCCTCCTTTGTGATCTCCTCTTGTAGCTATATGTGTAGCCCCCCCCCCCCCACTGCTCTTTCTTTTCTGGCTACAGTCTGGCTACAGTGGGTTGACTATGGCTTTGGGGATAAATGAAAGCAAGGTTGTGACAGATGGCAATTTTTTGCAGTTCAGGTTGTGGTGTCTGTGAGTAACTCACCCTTAGGCCTCTCTTTTTTCACTGTACTTGGTGGAATTAAATATACAGCATCAAATGCAGTCCTGTGCAAAAGACGGGGTAGAACACAAGTTTCTAATCTCTTGAAGCTGCGTGTGTGTCATCCATATATTGCTGCATTTCACCCCATCAGAGAGGCTTGAAAAGTTGAAGAGAATCAGAACTGAAATCTATTGCAGAAGTTCTTAAGTTTCTTCTGTGACCAAAACCTATTATACTTCCTACAAAAGCATGTTGTTTATATATTAGCAAGCAATTATGGTGATTTTAAAAATGCCTGGAAAGACTTTTAGAAACAGAAAATATGCAAGTTATGGTAGCCTAGGGCTGGCATTAACTTGCACAAAGATAATTTATATTTTATGCTTGTTTTATTTTTGTACACCTGCTTTCCTTTGCAATTCATAAAGAAACCATATTGATATCAAAGGAAATGCACTGTCACAGAATTTATAATCCTAACTGAGAGATTCACATCAGTGCCTTCTAATCTTTTACTCTTTAATGATGTCAAAGGTAATTTCAAAGGGGAGGGAAATATAAAATTTAAAGTTTTATGATGGGACAGCAGCAGGCTGGCAAACCTGAGTAACAGCTGAATAACAGTCAAGAGATGGCAGTGCTCGGGGTTTTCCTTGCTTTGGTTCTTTGCTTGTGTTGTCTCAGGTTTGAAAAGTCCATAAGGGGCTCCCAATCAGGTGAACCACTGTTTCCCTCATTGTTCTTACTAGAGGCTGGTTCTTGCTGTGGCCTCTATCCCTCTGGACATATTTGATTTTTCTCTGGTGTAATCCTCCATGCAACTTGGAGGTGACATTTTGGGGAAGCCAGGTCCCTTTGCAGCTCTTCTCACAACCCTAAAGACAGTCAGTAGTGCATGCCAGGGGGACAGAGGGAGATGGGAATCAAGACCCCATCATCAAAAAGTCCCAGGTGCAGTGGGGAAACCTCTGGATTGCTTCATTTCTGTAAGGCAGCAGAGCTTGTTGCCTGTTTGCACAGAGGGTTTACACAGTGCCCAAGCTCTGGTTTCACACACCCTTTGGCCGACCCCTGGGTCCCTGTGCTGTTGGGGTCTGTACAACAGGGCGGGGTTGGGGACACAAGTGTATTCCCAGCCACTGCTCCAGGGTGTTCTGGCAGGGCAGGTGCCAGCAGATGTTAATTTTCAGATGCCCTGGCATGGCTGTGTTGCCTCCGAGGTCCTGCTCCCCAAGGCAGCAGCGCTGTGCTCTCAGTTCCCTCATGTGTGACCCAGCAGCCTGTATCATCTTACAGGGAGTGAATAGGAGACTGAAGGGCAGGCTGTGTGGTCACTGTTTTCAATATCCCTCCTGCTAGCCATTACATCATCCAGCTACTCTCTAAGAGGATTTTCAGCAGGCTTGGCTTCGTTATTAAAATAGTAATTAATTTTTTCCTCTTCACAAAACCCGAGGACCTTCAAATGGAGGCCTCAGGAGCGAGGGCAGCTTCCTTTTGAAAGTAGCCTTTCTGGGAGCCATAATCGGCTCTCCAACTTTACAGTACACATGTTCCCCAGTAAATGTGATTAAAGAGCCACACAAAAAACCCCTTGCAGAAAATTAATTCAGTTTCCAGAATAAAAAGTTTGATAAAGTTGTGCAATGCTCCAATGACAACACATAATAGAAGTGCAGAGTTTTATCCTCTTGAAGGATAAATGAGCGGCCAGAAAGGTCTGGTAGTTCCCAGAGTAAAAACATCTGCTACAGCTAATTCACTTTAGCTTTTGATTGTAAAATTCATTAGCCATATCAGGCAGCTGTAGTTTCAAACATGTTGCTAGGAAGTACAGTTTTATTGGCTGGGATGCCGTTTGTTCTCCCCAGCAGTGGTGAGGTAGCCTGAGTGCCCAGTGAAATGCAACCTCCTGCCACCCAAAAATAAGGGCTCGAGTGGCGGGGGCGGGGGGAGGGAGGCTGGCCAGGAAGCGCAGGGCTAAATGCAAAGAGGTGCCAAGCGCTGTCAGGGCCACGGTGGCTGCTCCTCCACGTCACCAGAGCGGCAGCAGCTGAAGGCCCCAGCTCTGCTGCAGGACTGGAAGGAGATGGCTTTGTGAATTAGGAATTAAACATGGTGTGTATCGCAGTGCATTTCACTCCTCTCTTCTGCGGCGCTTTTTTACAGACCTTATCAAGCATACATTTGGAGGAACATGTTATGGAGAAGTGTTTCCACTTTCTTAGATGACGAGATAAATCCCAAGGAGATTTAAAAATACACACAGACATCTATGCATGCACATATGTCTGTGTTCTGAATTTTATAGTACATATTTATTCCTGTTTCTATAATGATTAATTTATATTATTAATACTGTTAGTATTTATATTTATTTAAAGTAAGCAGGGAAAAAACAAGATAAAACTGCATTTTCTAAGTATTTTACTCTTCCAAATAAATCCTGAAAATAAATCCTGTAAATCTGAAAATAAACTTAAAATAGTAAGTATGTCACTCCAGGCTTCTGACCAGCATCCTGTAAGCCTTTTTGGTGCACACCGATCATAGTTCTTGTAACTCATGTGGAATATCCCCTGTTACTCGGGTTCAGTTTAAAAGAAGCTAAAATGAAGTGGAAGTCAAGGACAATGAAATTTTTCTTCTATGTCCATCAAAAAAATTATTCTAAACTGGATGAACTTTGCAATTCCTTAAGGGATGCAAAAAAATTTTTTGAGTTTATTATGCCCCACAAGATGAGTTATGGCCAACAAGTGTTAGTTTTTGATGGGCAGAAAGATTTCCCGAACATTTGAAACCATCTGTGATGTTATTCTTGCAAAAAATACTGTCCCCCAAGTAAAATGAATAAACTGACACCTATGTACCCAGTGCTCCATTTTCACAGGTCACAATAAATTATGCAGGCCTGTCACCTTAGACACAAATATGGTGCAAGCACAGTCAGCTTGGTGATGGCAAATTCACTTTGATTAAAGCTGATTCCAGCACAAAAATTTTTGTTAACTGAGAAAGATAGGTGATGATATTTTTCTCTATTGTAACATGAATATAGGGGAACTGTTCTAAATAATCTTTCTCTAAGCTTTCCTTCTTGTGAAGTAATGATATTTTCTCATTACTGGAAATGTTCAAATGATAAACAAGGGTCCAATAAGGACCAGTCTTTTCTATGGGAAGATGCTGATACTGGTGTAAATACACCATCCAGATGAACGTCTTATAATGGACAAGCCTAAAACTTAAATGCTGCCTTTTTCTTCCTGTCATATTGTACCTAACTTTGATTTCTATAACATCACAGAAAAACTTCAAAGATGTCTAGAGGACAGATAGCTTCTCCCTCTAAATTTGTTTTATCCATGTGATTGACAATGTGTGCTCAAATGAACAGACAACTTCATCATGTCTTTCATAAACTGCAGGATGAATTAAAACTGAACCAGGGAGGCACTTTTATAGCTAATCTACATGGATATTTCTTCACTGATATCAATGAAGCCATAACAATTAATACCTAGTGAGTGTGCGCCCTAAGGTTTACAAAACAACTCTTTATTGATTAGTTTTGAAGGAAATAATGAAAAATGCAGGGTTGTTTTACCTATAGACTTCTACCAAAAAATTAGTTCTAAACAAGGATATTGGTGGCTTTCACATAAACACAGATTTCTTTATTTTTCTATTCCATCTGTCCAATCACACTTCGTCCTCCATGACAAAGAAAGCAGAGAAAAGCGTGCATTTGAGTAGGTTGGTGTGGCACACTGTTTTATTGCAGTCTGTGTTCTCAGATGCATCCTGTGCACCACTCAAGCCACTCTTGGTGACTCTTTACAAGATCATGAAGCAGATTGTCTGAGAAGATTTGCTATGGCACATAGAGGACAAGTGGCTGATGCCAGCATGGCATTACTAAGGGCAAATAGCTCCTAATCAGTCCAGTGGCCTTCTGAAACAGAGTGAAAGCAATGGTCCCAGACAGGAGCAGAAACTGGGAGAAGTCTTTCAGAGCAGCCCTGTAGAGAAGGACCTGGGGTTCTTGTGGATGAAAAGCTGGACATGAGCCAAGAGTGTACACTTGCAGCCCAGAAATCCAGCTGCATTCTGGGTTGCATCCAAAGCCATGTGGGCAGCAGAGCGAGGGAGGGGATTCTGTCCCTCTGCTCCTCTCTGGTGAGACCCTGGAGTACTGCATTCATGAACTCATGAACATGTATCCTTTCCAAGAGGGTAAAGGGCAGCAATGACTTAAACTGTAGGAAGGCAGGTTTGGATTTGATGTTAGGAAGAAAGTCTTTACCGTGATGGTGGTGAGGCACTGGCACAGGTTGTCTGGAGAGGTGGTGGCTGCCACATGCCACATCCTTGGAAGTGTTCAAGGACAGGTTGGATGGGCCCCTGAGCAACCTGATCTTGTGAGTGACATCCCTGTCCATGGTAGGAGGGTTTCATGTCGATGATATTTAAATTCCCTTCAAACCCAAACCATTCTGTGGTTCTGTGATTCTACAATCAGGTGGCATAGGCATGCACAAAAGTTTCGTAGTCACATGGGAGTCACAGCGTGAAAATCAACAGATGTTGTGAGGCACTTCTTATGACTTATTATTCATATTGCAGCAATTCCAAGAGACCATATTCCTATGGGGCTGGATGGAGTACATCCAGTCACTAAATACTTCCCTAGAGTGCAATGGAAGAGCAGTAAGTATCTATGTAAAATGAAGTCTGCTGTATTCAGCACACCTTGAGAGTGTTTATATATTCTGGAGCACATCCCTGCCTTTGGAAGTATCAGTAAGAGAGACACTAACTTTAGTCCTATTTTCTGTGAATCGTTCTTTTAAAAAGCTACATTGGAAAGTGCTTTTGTGATGAGCCTACCAAAGCTGATGTTTTTTTTTTTTTCCAGGCTAGTGGCAACATCATCCCCCTTGCTGCTGCAGTTCTCCTGGCCAGGGTAGAAGGCTGCTCTTTGCTTATTCCTACAGAATTATATTGGCATTGACTCCTGAACCTGAAATTCCACTGAAAGTTCAAGGAAGAATAGGTTCTTTTAGGAATAGCACCAGAAGAAAAGCAAATAAATGAGCCTGATCCTTTCATAACCTTGTGAATTTAAAGGCAGACCTACAGGAACACTAATTCTTTTTTTATCAAACGGAGTAAGTTTGGAAGAAGTTCTTTTGGACACAAAGTGTATTCACTTTAGAGAAAAAAATAATGAAAAAGTATTAAATAAGGTTCAGAACATTGACTGGAATTCATTTATTTTACTCTGGTTTTCCCCCTTTCTCTTTTCCAGGGAAAAAATATTTTGAGTGAGACCAGGTTGTGCTTTCAAAACTGAGGGTCAGCATATTATAAATGAACAGGGAGATTGTGCAGATGACAGAAGGTTGAATTTATTTAATCAGCTAGGTTCCTTAAAATAATGCATATCCCTGCTCCCTGCAATTAACTGCATGCTATTATTGAAGATGATTCTTCTTTTTCCCCTGACAATTTGAGAAAATACATGATGATGAGTATCAGAAGAATGTCAAACAGAAGAATAATCTGCACAGAGCAAAACCAGACTTTCAGACCAAGAGGATAACAAAATGAGTAACCCATCTAATACTTACGATATTTTTGTCTTAAAACACTCAGGCATTGAAATGACAAACAAAATAACTTTGTGATATTTATAACTAAAAAGCAGTGGAAACTGATTTGTAACATGAATCTGCATTAATTTTTGCTATCTATTTGAAATTAGAAACCCAAATTTGAATGATTATCACCATACAAATCAAATTTTCAATTTCAGATTTATGTAGGTTTAACAGCAAGAAGCTGTAAAGATTTTACAATTAAATTGCAAAGAAAAAATAATTCAACAAGAATAAAAAATATCTTTAATAATAAATTACAATATTTGGGCTCTGAAAGGAACTGAGGGGTGATATCATCAATGACCCACTATACTTTGTAACATAAATGCTTGCACGGTCTTGCTATTTATTTTGGAGAGCATATTGCATCATGCCTGTGACAAAACCCCTCTTGCTAAGGAAAAACAAGCTTATATCTGAAAACAAATATATGTGTGAAAATAAAACCACACTTGAGTATAATAATTAAAAGAGTAACACAATTTTATCCCCAACAGTATCTAGCTGAAAATATCAATTTTCTTTTTTTTAAGCTTTTTCCATAGGGTACCACAACATTATGGCCCAAACCCCTTAGCTTAATTTTACTTGCTGAGAGTAAACAAAAAATCTTCCCCAGCCTGACTCTTTCCTGTCCCTGGTGATTTCAAAGAGTGCACTTTTTCTTCTTAAATACGATATAAAGTCTGTATTATTTACTGTGGAAGTTTCCACTATTGAAATAATGATTGCTAATATAATTGAGTGAGAACATTCTGTTTCCTACTAGACAGAGGTCCTGTGCAACCTTGCACATTTAAACAAAATGATTACCAGCAATCACCTACTTGAAATTCCTCCAAGGGTTTTTGTGTAGAGCGTATGAATACATGGGAACAAAGACAAAATACACATTTTGTTCTATTTTAGTAGTTCTACTTAGATTTGAACTGGGAAGCTGCAGAACTGGGAACAATCATTTTGTTCCATTTTTCTGAGTTTGACTAAATAAGTTAATTGCCCTGAGATGGAGATCTTGGGACTTACTTGCATGAACTGTGGCAACACAGTACGTGAGTTGCACACAGAAGTAACTACAGAATCTGTTGTGAGACACACAGACAAAATGAAACAACAGTTGGGAATAATTATGCAGGAATATCTAAGCATTTTAAAAGTCTCTTTTTATCTGTGAGACTAATGCATGCCCAGGTAGCTAGAATGAGCCCTATCCAAATACTCTAAGGCTTCAAAACTCTTGCCTGGGCAGGGACAGCAGAGCTTGCTGTGGTGAATTTGGGTGACCAGAAATGAAATAAGGAATTATGGCACTGGCAGAGTATGCCCGTGTGCAATCCTTTGAGAAGAGCCCTCAAATTTCCAGGGGGTAGGGGAGTTTAGAAAGGCTTTCAGAAGCCCATGTGCCAGCTGGAAGTCAAATTTTGAGGAATAACAGCACTGTTTATATTTAACATTTTTGTATCTTTCCTTTTCTTCCACCATGTATTTCCACAGCAATACATTTAAGCAAAGATTCAGTTTTGATTAATGTTGGTGGAACCTGAGCATGTACTCAAGTCATAAACTCATGTTAAATCAAGGCATTTTTTTCCTTTGCTACAGGGCTGCCAAATCCTGTTCTTTCTGCATACCATCTCCCAACAGCTGATAGCACTCCTGTTCCCTGCTACTTTAGCCTAAGAGAGATAATTGTGCTGCTGAAAGTTGTGCCTATGTTGAACATTTTGAAGCATGCTATTTTTGCATAATTTTTTTTTGTTTGTCATTGGTTTGGTTTTTTTTTTTTTTTTGATTGTTTGTTTGTTTGTTTGGGGTTTTTTGTTTGGTTTTTTAAAATTTATTCGTAATACATTATATTTTCCACATCTGGGAAAAGTACCCCTAGTTGCACTGTATCATTTATCCCTACATGTGCTTATCCCTTTGGTTCTCCCATAAGTAGCTAGTACTCAGCCTGTCACAGGTACATGAGGCTAATAGTTCAATCACTGGGGAGAAGGGGGGGAGGAAGATGAAAGGGCAGGAAATGGCTGTCATGGCCCCAAAGGAAATATTTGTAGGAAAAGGAGCACAACAGCAAATAAAGTGCTAATTAATGTCCAATTCCAGCACTGATATACGGACCACAGCAGTAGGCAAAACCCAGCCTTCTGTTCCACTGGCTGCTGAAGAGCTTTTGTGCTGCAGCTCTATGCAAGCTGCATTTGCAAGTTTTGAATTTAAAAAACTTTCCAATCCCCTCCTCTTTATATGTTTTGTATTTAACTGAGTTTTCATTTTCACTTTTTTGATGGATTTTGCTTGTTTGTCTGAGCTGGTGCTGACTTGCTCGCTACATCCTGAATTTATAGTAGCAAACACTCTAACTGGAAACATTCTGGGAGGCGGAACAAGGGCTTATCTGATAAGATGAATAACAGAAAAAAAAAAAAAGTAGATGAGAAGATTACCCTCTCCCAGGTTTCATGGGGCTTTCATGGGAAAAACTGGACCTCACTCTCGAATTTGGGGATCTGAAAAATACAGTGGCACTTACGGTACTAATTTACTGGCATTGTCCAGCAGAAGGCATTGAGAGTGAACCTTCTGTTGGGGAACATAATAGCAAAAGCAGCACTGTTTTAATGAAACACAGCAACAGTACTTGGAACTGACTAAACCTGTTGTTAAAAGAACAAAAATGAAAGATAAAATTCACAAAGGAATGTCATGATGATCAATTATTTCTGGTGTTTAGTATCTGAGAATCACATCTTAAGGTAAAATGTTTTTTGCTGAAGACTGAATGCCAGAAATAATAATCTGACATTAAGCCTTTGTGAATCTGACCAAATGAAAGTCTGAAAAGGGGAATTTATAGAGCAGAATACATTTGTTTCAATGATGCACAGCTTTTAGAATATAAATGACTGAAATATTACTCATTATCACATAATCATAAAAAGAACACAATAGTTATTAAATACAAAAAAACCCCCACCAAAACCCTAAAACAACCCCACAGTGAAACACAGTTAAAGATGTTGCTTCAACTGAGAGAAAACAAGAAACTTCACAACCAGAATGGAAAGAAGAGTTTGGCTTTCCAATGTTTCCCATGGCAGCTTTACATGGTCACAGAGTGGGACATTACTTACAGCACAGCACATGTTGTAACTCCTGCGTCCAAGGCAATTGGAATATCAGCTGACCCCTTGGGCTCGTGGGAGGGAGACAAGGCAGAGGCTCTCAATGCAAGATGCTTTCTGTGGAGTAGTCACTTTCACAATTATAAATCTCAGCAACAGTCAAAACACAGCTATGGAAATAATTTTCATTCCACAAGGCTTTTGGAGGCTTTATGTGTCCCTGATCCACACTATGGAACTGGGCTGAGATCAAATTGTTTGATGTGAGCCAAAACCTGTGCATTGTCCTGGCACGCCATGCCAGCATCCTACAGGCAGTGACCATGTCTCTCCCTTTGATTGCTGGCCTTGCCAAGTGCAATGCTGGCATGGTTGGAGGTCCCTGCTCTCACTGGGAAAATCCTTCTATTCCCACCCCTGCACTTGTGGTCATGCTAGAAAGCGCCTGCCTGGGAGCCAACTGTGAGCCATGGCTCTTGCCTGTGTTATACTGGCAGAAAATGAAGGCACTGGAGGATGCAGCTGCTGTAGTCTTAATGGAGTTCTGCGATAAGGCTCTGCAATGCTAAGTTTTTGTCTCAAGAAAGTGTCTACAGCAGAATGGTAACAACCTTTTTCCCAGTTTTTGCTGAGCATGATGAAGAAGGGAAGTTTTAAATCTTGATCTTCTGTAGTTGCATATCTATATTTTGTTCATGCTTCACAATATGCTTCTAATCCTGCTTTCATTTGATACTCGAAAGTGGTCTTGCATATCTGTTTTTTCCCAGTCTAATATATTAAGTCACAATTTATTCCTGCATGTATGATGAAGTTATTTTTAACCCTTTTTTTCAGATGTGAAGAACTGCACAACTTCTCTTGGGACCAATTATGTTACATGCTGTAAAACATTACTGATCCAAAATCACACTGTCTGGCCTTTGACTAACATTTATCAGGTTGCTTTCTGTAAACACCTTCCAAGTTCCCACAGCTCTGGAAAATTAATTTTTTTATTTATTCTCTTACTATTTCCTTAAGTCAATATCCAGTTCCTTCAGGTAAGTGACACTTACATAGATGCAACCAGTGGGATAAATTGGACCCGTGTATTTGTAGCAACATAAAAATAGGCAAAATTAAGTGCATAGCCTTCTACACCTCCCCCCAACTCCAAAGAAAAGGATACTATTTTTAAGGTCAGGAGTATAATTAAGAACATTTGATATTTTCCTTCCTTTGAAAAGACTAGCTACTTTTCTTCTTCTTGTTTTAATCTCGTGGGTTAAAAAAACAAAAGATAGAAATGATCTGCATAGCACTCTGGTAAAGTAGATTAGCATTTCCACCTTTCAAGAATGACTATGATTCTAGTGAGGGACCTTTTGAAATTCTCTCTGTTTGAGTTATTGCTTTGACACTGGGAGGGGCTTTTCGAAGGATAAATACAGAGGTTCAAAAAACTTCATTTCTCAGTGTCAAATGTATTGATGAAATCAAATTGAAAGGCATGGAAGAGATGAAATTGCTTTCCCAGAGTATGGATATGCTGGTTATGGAATGGAATGTTATGATGGTTTCTCTTCAGACAGGAATTCCTGTCTGGAATACAGCTGGATACACACACAGATCCTCAGCTTAGCTGGGCTGATAAATACATTCATGTGAATGCTCCCATATTGCATCAGGAATTGGCAAAGTATTTGGACAAACACATCGCTAGACAGGATAGCTGTGATGGAGAAGACCACATTTTCTTTTAGAGTAGCAAGCAAAATTTACAGGCTTCAAGGGACTTACACGAAACAAAGATTGTTTATTTCTGCAAGTGGCATTTGCTCAATTGTACGTGAAAGGTTTTTACCTTGAACAGATGCAAAAAAGTAGGACAATAGATACATATTTGATGTAACATATCACTGAAACTGGTCTTTTTCCAAAGTCTGGACCTTGGCAAGTCACATTTCTTCAGTGACTTACAGCGTTCAGGACAGGCATAGGAAACAAGAGATTTCCTGTTTTCCCAATGAGCTTAAATTGTTTCTTTGCTTGTGCTGAATTCACTTTTACTTTAGAAATTTTTACACAAGAGCTGAGATCTCTCTATTTTCACAAGAATTTTGTCAAGGCTGAGCTTGATTTGGCCACACTGTAAACACTGAAGATTTGGCAGAAAAGATGGCAATGTGGTAGTTTAGAATAATTCAGCCAAATAATTTTTTCACACACAGTTTTCTGTGCTTAAAAATGCAAATCAAAATAGAAATTTCTTCCTATGTAAGGATTTTTTTTCCACAGGTATGATTGATTTTTTTTGCAGTAGCTCCCCCATTATTAAATTATTTCTACTTACTGAATTATTATTAAATTTAATCTTTACATTGTTATTCATTATAGCACTCAAAGGCTTCAATTAGGTTCAGGGTACCATGTGGCTTGATGGTTCAGCAAGCTTTCAGGTCCTAGTATTGGACCTTTTTACAACATTGACAATAAAATATAATTTAATGAACAGGGGTTACAAAAGCCTATCAAGTATAGAGAGAAAGCAAGAGATATTGGATCTGAATATTTTGTCCAGGGTTACTTTATTTTTAAAAGATGTCTGAATCGGTTGTCTCATAACAACGACAAAAATATTGTCATAAAGGATAGACACCTGCCCAAAAACTGGAATAGCATTACTCTAGCATTTGAAAACAACAAAAACCCCAGAAAGTGATACTACCTCATCCCCACAGAGTTGTGTAAACATAGGCACTGAGAGAGAGAAGACTGAATAGCAGATACAAAACAGAATCAGGTAGATTCCAAGTCCTTTAGTTGCAGGCTGTGTCCATTTTGCCCCTCTCCTCACTGCATGTGGAGTCATTAGTGTGAGATAAAATCAAACAAGTCATTGCAGGAGAGTGAGATTATGCTGCTTTTAGTATGGAAGTATCATGTAAATGATTATGTCTTATGTGGCAAAAGAGGGATCATGTCATACAATAGAATATTTCTGATGCCTTACAAAAACAAAATCTTTAACATCTACATTTTTCTCTTTTATCACCATTATAAAGGTGTGAATTACCCATTGATATTCATGCTACTGTCAGAATATAAATTCACCATGGAAAGGAATGTTTTTATACAGCTTACTTCTTTGAAATGTGGCTTCATCAGCATAATTGGATGGCATTTTTATGTGCTGTATCTGAACTGTATTGTGTCATGTACCCTTTTTAAGGAACAGAGACTCATTTACTTGGTGTTATTTCCTGAGGGTAATGTTTCCGAAATTATATGTGAATCTCAAGGCATGCATCCTCACTGGAGGTGACGACACAATGTGGACTTTCTGTAGGATCATGCTCCATCACCTACCTACAACTTGCAAACTGCCTAACCCAGGGTTGGATTCCAGCAGATCAGGCTGTCTCCTTGGACCACATCTAAACTCCTGGCTCTCTGCAAAGTAGTGCTGTGACTCTTGTTGCCTCTGGAGAAACCTGTGCACGTGATCGTTTAATACCTTCCTTAGATGAGGAAGGATTATCAATAGTGTCACAAAAGGGAAGAAAAAAGCACAGGATGCAGTCTTAATTCCATGACAATTTAAACATTTGTAACTCTCTTAAATAATGTCAATATTGCCTAAATAACTCAGTTTGTGTTTGGGACCCCACTCTATCAGCAAATGTGTAGAAACAGACCTGTGTGGGTCTGTACCATTGAATAGTTGCTGAGCAAGAAATTCTCAAGTAATTCTCCTTCACACATTTTCATACACCTTTGAACAGTAGTAAAGGTCCCTTCTTCCCTGACAGACGTACCACTTCTATAAGACATAAAAAGTGATTCTAGGCACTATTAAAATTGTTGGACAGGCTTTTCAAATGTTTGAGAATATCTCAGTTATCATGGCTGGTACAAACAGATGAAGCATCACTCACTTTACACATGCTGGGAATCTAGTCCAATGCTTAAGTCCATTTTGCCATTAAATTCAACCACCAGAGTCTGCTTCTTTTTTTATTGAATGCTCTATTTCAACAACTGTTCATGAGGGCAACAGTGTGCTGCCCTCAGGTAATAACAGGGTAAATAATTTAAAGAGCTAATATGAAATGTGTGTTTGATCATTTGCTTCTGAGAATATGGGAGAAAATTGGGAGGTGTCCCATTACCAAGCAAAATGAGGCATGCCGTGAATTATCTAAATTTTAAATTTTCTTTCTTGTGGTGAGAAGAAAATAAATTGGGAAACACTCAAATAAGATGTATTTCACATTACAAAAAGCTTTATAATACTGTGGCATTTATTGAACTTTTTAATTATGCAGAAAAAACGGCATTATAAAGGAGAATTATGTTGGTAAGTTTGAGCATTGCAAAGTTACAAGTGATAAGATAATGGCCATTATTTTATTTTAGTCCCCTCACATGAAGTAGTCCTTTATAACCCAAGTGAATAGCACACCACCACAGGTTCCTCACCTCAGAGCAGTGCACACACCTGAATGAGTCAGGCTGGGTGGTGGAGGGGTTCCTAACAACTTGCACCATGGATTGCAGAAGTTGGAAGGCTTGCATGCATAGAAGGTTTTGAGATGTGAAATTCAGTCTTTTATTTATGATGGTGAGGAAGGGAACTGGAAGAAGAAGGTAGCTCAGATATTCTTGGAATTTAAACTTCTTCCTGTCTCTGTTGCAGAGTTTCTAAGGGCTCAAACCACTTCCGTGGTCACTAAGAATGAGTTTTTTGTGTATGACTTGTGAGATTTGGCATCCCAGTGGGTATCATAAAATGCCATACATAGAAATGTCAAGTTCCACACACACAGCTGAAATCAGTGGCACTGCCAGCCCATGAAGAGCCCTTGGAAGGCTAAATATATGCTTTCAAAATGCAACATTACAAAAAAGTGTAATAATCCACCTGTTTATGAAAGAGCCACCACAACTGCTGCAGGTTATAACATAACTTGATAACTATCTGATGAAACTGGATGGTATTCCAGAGGAAAGTAATACAAAACATGATGAATAGGTGGGGAACTAATAAGCTCATCCAAATCAGGAAACCTACCTGAATAGCAACTGGAAAAATTCAGCAAAGGACTGTATGTCTTCAAGAGAGACAGGAAAGCTACTAAACAGAAGTAAAACAAGAGCAAAAGAATTTTTAGTAAAGTAAAGCCGCAGACTGGATAACAGAAAAAATTGTGTGGGAAAAGCAAACAAGTTATCTAACAAAGCAAATAAATTCCTACTTTTTGCTCATTTATTGCACATTTATGTGTTTAGATAAATGAAATGTTTGAATGCTATCAATTTACTCGGGGAAATTCCTAAATACTATATTAAATACTGTAGACTGGCAAGTTAGATGCACAGGTTTTGGAGATCAAACACCCAGAACTGAGAACTCACACAGAAGAACCTGACTTGAACTTTTGTAAATTCAAAGAAATTTTCAAATATGATGAGTGTAATTTAGAGGAGGTTTGAGGTTTTGGAAAAGAAACAAGACAGGCAGAAAGAGATCAGCAAACCAGAGGAACAAACACGGAGAAACATGCAGAAGATTCTTTACTACAGAACTATAAACATAGAGCTAATGTTAGCCAGGGCTTCAAGAATGCCTTAGTTTTGGATACATTGTTTGTTATATGTGTAAGTGACAAAACTACCTGCAAATAATTTTTGAAAACCTCCAACACTGCTAAAAGGAAACAAGATACACATACCTGCATGTTGAAGAATAAAAGTCTCAGAAACCCTTTAAATGAGAGAAACCTGAAAATGAGAGAAAGAGAGATGAGTGTTGCTTTCCCCTGGCCAAAAAGAGCAGTGATGGAGAAGCTGGTGTTTCAGACAGTGCTGTTGACACTTTGAAGAGTTGCAAGACAATAGAGATGATTTAACAAGTTGCTGCTGTCTTTTTGTTTATAAGTTGTTTCTTCTTATTTTTTATGTACTTGTAGGTCTTAACCCAGAGCTTTCCTTTTCCTAGCAGTGATAAGATGGTAATATTTCCCCTCTTTCATTGGGTTAACTATTACACATACATCTTTTATAATCAGTAGGATTACCTATCTCCCCTGTTCTACAAGAAAAACACTACAGGTTCTCACTCATCTGCTTAGAAATTTCCTTTTAATTTTCTGCTAATGCCTTTTCTCTACAATCACTTCAGTCTGTATGTTCTTATGCCAACAAAGTTTCTTTGCATACATTGCTCTTCCCCACACCTTCAGTCTTTCCCTTTGTGTGGTTTATAAATATGTTTTGATTTATTAAATTATACTTATTGTTGTAACCACACTACTAAATAAATAATCTAGCATCTGAACATCTGGTCCAAGCACAAAAGTCTTTCCCAAATCCAGGGTGCAAAATTCCAACTCCAGCACTGGAGTAGTGAGAGGAAAATTCCAATTACAGTGAGATTTTTATGCAATTGCTATTTTTCCCGTTTGCTGTAATTGAAAAAAACTAATCTTCTTCATAAGTAACCTGTATAGGAATAGAAGGGAAGAACCCTTACACCAGCTGAAAGAAAACCCAGTGTCACCCATTTAGAATCTGATACCTGTTGTAGAGCACTTCATTTATGGGAGTCCCACAATAAAAACCAAGCACATTGTGGGTCAATAGGGAGATGTCTTTAGTAGATGCCCTGTACCAATATAATGAAAGTAATCCTGAACTCTAACTGCAGCAGGCAAATATCTGCGGGGCTGAATGCATAACATTTTATTTTCATTTATGCTTACGCATGTTAATGTTAATCTGATTATGTGTAAGAGATCTCATCACTGTCTACAGTTTCCTCACCAAGGGCAGTGGAGGGGCAGGAACTGGTCTCCTCTCTCTGGTGACTAGTGACAGGATCCAAGGGAACTACATGAAGCTGTGTCAGGAGAGAAGTGGTCACAG
>VZTN01000116.1:22079-76211 GCA_013400515.1 Erpornis zantholeuca
TTTTCTTTTCTTTTCTTTTCTTTTCTTTTCTTTTCTTTTCTTTTCTTTTCTTTTCTTTTCTTTTCTTTTCTTTTCTTTTTTCCTTTCTTTTCTTTTCTTTTTTCTTTTTTCTTTTTTCTTCTCTCTTTTCTTTTTGTCACTGGGATGTAATCATTATGTCTATGAGAAAGAAGACATTTCTGTGAAACACTGCCCCACTGTCCCCAGGCCTTCAAATAATTTCTTACCAGGAAATTGGAAGTGAGTGCAGAAAAACTAATTTTGTACCTCCTTCTCTGTAATATACAGGAAGTCACTGAACAGTGATGATCAGAGGCCACTGAAGTGTAAATGTCACTTGAATAGCCTGGACAGATGGGTCTTTTCAAGGAGAGATTAGACTATGGCTCTGTGTCCTGGGGAGGGAGGTAGACAGGAGTTGTGAGCACACACAATGTCTCTCTGTTCAGAGAGAGAAGTGGGTCTTGTTCCTTGATCAAGGTTCTCACCTCGATTGCAGAAACCTTTTTTGACTGCCACATTTAGAAAATGCAAGGCTTTCTCAACAAGGTTTAGGACAGTCTTAGAGCTGAACAGCTCTTCCCATCAGTCATGACGTTCCCTCTCTCCTTACTCCCGGCCTCTCTTCTTCCTCTTCTCAGGCACTGTATCTTTCCCAAGATTCCTGCCAGTGCAAAACAGGTCCCAAGGCTGTTCCCTCCATCCCCCATACCTCCCAGGCACTAATCCCAGGAGCTGCAGCGTTTGTGGCTGCCGTGTGTCTTGAATGCTTAACATACTCTGCTGTCTTGCTGCTTTTCAAGGATCTGATTAATTACTTAAAGCTAACAAAGCACATTGAGGATGAAAGGAACTCTAATACCAGTACCATGGTTATTTACTTCTCTTTTTGTCCTAATAGAGAGAAATTGGTGGCCACCTGAATTTTGATCTATGAACAAAAAATTGCATTTGGCCTTTGGAATTCAGCAACATGGGACATACACAGCATACTGTCACACTGAGGGGGCTCACACTCAATTCCTATCATCATATCCTCATGTGGTGGCCAAGACTATTTCCAGATAGGCACAACATTTCAGTGACATGAATTTAACAGCTAAATGCTGCTGGTGGTTTTACAACTATTGTTTTTGCACTTGACTGAGGACAAGAATGAATTCCATGGTCTTGAGGGGCTGGTCAAGGAGGACACATAGGTTCCCACCAGCACAGAAAAGCGAGCCTTGGTCCAAACAGCCTTAAAAGCCACTGAAACAATGTGAAAGACTTAGGGATGAGTCAGGGAGATACAACACAGATATACTATCACCAAGAACAAGGAAGACACAAAATAGTGTGGAAAACAAAGGAAGAACTTTTAAGAGAACTTAGAGAAACTCTCACTTCTCTATGAACACCTTGTCCTAGGAAGGGCAGCCAAAGGGATCCTACCCAAAAATGCAGTGTCCTCATCAGAAAAAGAAAATATAGTTTATTTATGCTGCTTAGTTCTTGTTCCCTAGCAGACCAGCCTGCTATCCATATGTGAAACACCAAAGCCACAGAAACTTCTCCATGATTGCCATGATGACTTTAACTTACCTGGGAATTACACTAAGTTTACATTTCTTTTCACAGCATTTAGTACAGAGAATATTTTGCTTTGACTAAGAAATACCCTTTCTCCAAATTTCAGTCTTACTCCAAGGCTTTCCAAACATAGCATTAAAGAGAGAGATTACCCCTTGGAAAATGAGCACTTTCCTTGAGGCTATAAATGAGAATTTCCTTAAACCAACATGGCTTTGAGTTTCCCGGGTGGTCTGGCAAAGTTTCCTGATAGCTACCGAATGAGTGGGAAAATGTCAGCTTTCAATAAAAAAAAAGGAAACAATAACAAGTGGATCCTAAATACTCAGCAGACTGCAACACAGGTGTCAACATCAGCAATAAGTGAATGAACTACTGTTTTCACATTTCAAGGTACTGCCTGCTACAGTTTTACTGTAAGATGTGCTCTTGCTGAGTTCAGTTATAAGAAGAACCTGGTGGATACACAAGTAAGTTTGGTATTGCTGCACATGCAATGCACACTCAACTTGCTCAGAGCCCAAAGCCTTACCTGTCTGAGCCATAAATTACTCCCCTGGCACCATACTTAGACCCAGGGCTGTGGCAATATACACAATCCTTGGCTACCTCTAAGATGTTTTACAACTTCAGCTCAGCAAGAGTTTCAGTCTATAGTATTCCAGAATAAGCTCTTCTGAATCAGATGGAAAGCCATGTTCAAAGTGTATCCTTAAAGAGCCCAGTTAAAACTCCTGCTGTAGGAGGGTTGACATTTTGCACCATTACAACACTTGTCTTTTAAGAAGTTCCAGGCAATACAGATGAAATTCAGAGTTCTATCTGCATGAGGGCAAGGAGGATGTAGGAGTTTAGAGGCCTTTTCTGTTTGATTATGAGCACAGTTCCTAAATGACAAGTGCTTGTGGATTTCTTGTTTTATCATCTATCCTTGGTAACTGGGAGCAGAAGTCCATCTGCCAGAATGTGTAGGGGGTTTTAGGAGTTTTTTAGTCTTTTCTTTTTTTTTTTCTCTTGGAGAATTTTCCCCATACCTGTTGTTACGAAACAAATTAGTGGGTGCTTGGGAGAGACAGAAGACCTGACCACAGGGGGAGGCTGCCCTCTTCTATCTGGGGTTTTCTTGTGTAGGGCAGGATGCTGCAAGATTTGAACTGGCAAAAAGGGGCTGGGTACAGCCCCTGGCTCTCTTGTACTCCTGGCATTTGAAGAAGAGAGAGGCTGCCCTCGTAGTGGAAGGAATTCGTCACTGTTGCAGACTCCTGCCCTGTGACTGGAACTTGCTCTCTGCAGCGGCTGTGGCACTGGGACCCTATTTTAACACCCTACCTCGCCAAAAAGGGACTTTTCTCACCCCGGGATCCCCAGCCTGCCTGTTCCTGGTCCACTGGGAGTCGGGCTGAGGCTGCGCTGCCCCCGCCGTTCCTTTGCTGCTGCTGTGAGCTTTTGCTACACTGTAGCTCTGCACCTCCTGCCTGCCAAGACCTCTCAGGGTCCTGCTGCATCTCTGGAGCTTGATATATCTCATCTACAACCCCGGACTTGGGCCCATCCCTGCTGTTCCAGCCTGCTGTTCCCGAGGGCCCTGCCCCTCTGCCCCAGGGTTTGTGCAGCAGCTTCTCCTCCGCCATCACCGCCTGGTGCCGAGCTCGCTCCGGAGCGCCCCCTGCAGCCGCGGGGGAACAGCGCACCCGCCCTGCTCCCCGGGAGCCGCCAGCGCCCCTGCCGGCCGTGAGCGGCACTGCAGCGCAGGGAAAGGGCCTGAGAGCCCAGAGAGGCTGCACTGGGCTCTGCTCTGTTTGGTGTCACTGCCAGAGCTACTGCTGCTTGTTTGCCTTGTTACATATATGCTAGTAAAGAACTGTTATTCCTATTCCTCATATCTTTGCCTGAAAGCTCCTTAATTTCAAAATTATAATAATTCAGAGGGAAGAGGGTTGCATCTTCCATTCCAAGGGAGGATCCTGCCTTCCTTAGCAGACACCTGTCTTTCAAACCAAGACAATGTGTTTGCTAAATATCTTTGCAGGCTGCCATTTTGTGACCAAGGATATACACAGCCCCCTTGGTGACCCCTCCCTAAAACCATTTGTAGAACCTGTAGAACAGCTGTAGAACCAGCTGTTCCTTTCTCTGAGTCATCCTCCAGTTATCCTTAAGGAGAGAGTGGAACAAAGGAGAAAATCCCTTTACATACCTATACATATATGTTATGCATGTGTAGCAATGAGGAAGATGAGAGGATCAAGAAGGTATCCTCTTAACAAAGCAGCCTGACCTTGTTCTGGTGAAGAAATGCCCAGACAGCAAATCCCCCCTGCCACTGAGGCTGTGCTGCAGAAGCAACACAACCAGCAGTCTGCCTTTTCCCCCTTATGGTTCCCCTTCCTCTTAACTTCATTCCTTCTAGAGCTGTCCAGCTTGAGAATTCATCCTCTGGGTTGAAGAAGAATAAAATGCATGAAGGGAAGTAAAAGACACAAAATCTCAGTGAATAACTTTCCAAGAATGAATTGGTGCAAAATTCCACTCTTAATTACATTAATATTAAAGGACACACTGGAAAATACTATAAGAACACCTCAATAAATGAGCATTCCTTTTCCCACTTCAGAGTGGTCTTTATAAACTCTTTAAACATTTTATTTTCAATGTTTCAGAGGAATCTTATAGTGGAGAAAAACTGTTCGGCTGGGTTTTCCTTGAGTAATTCTCAATGGAAAATCTCATTAGAGAGCTGACCTTCCATTTAAAGAACTGCAAGGGAAAAAAGTATAATTAATTAGTCTCGTTATTTTTCCTTCAGTGTATTTTAAAAGTTAGCAACTTGAGGAGAATGAAGGAGATGGGGCCTCCTCCTGCAGCCCTTTTGCAAAATAGCTGTTGCAGTAATGACTCCCGAAATGCAGACAGGGAGAGTGGGATCAGATCTTTAAGCATAAGACAGGCATAAGCCAGGCCTGTGGAGGCACAGATTAAGCCTCTCGGTGTTGTGTACTGAGCATTCATTCACCATTAAAGTCAATGGGAACAACTGAGGCATTTTATGGGTACTGGATTGAAAATGATCAGGGTTTTACGGCATGTGGAGTTAACTTAGCAGCTGGCAGCCCTCCTAAGAGCACAGGGCACTGGCTCCCACCCTGAACACACTAGCTCCATGCCTGCACAATGCTACTGATTTGAATTGTGTGTTCTGTCATCTTACTCCAGGGTAACAGAGCTGAGAAGCTGGTCTTGAATATCTAATCCACAAGCAACTGTACTTCAAGTATCTCTGTATTTGCATTTTTATCCTAAGGCATCATTTATCATGAGAACTATTCACTACACAGGATTTTAGGGTTTTATGCTCCTATGACATTTCACCATTCCAGTAACAACCTCTCAAACCACAACTGAGATTTTCATCTGAGCCTCAAGACTCAGTTGTGCTGAGTTCACACCTAGCTCACATGTACAGAAACACCTTCTGTCCTTCAAAAATCATCAGTTTTGAGATCTCCAGCTGTAATTTCATTCTCACTACTATTACACAGATAGAATAAAACTTCATGGCAAAAAAAACACAATGAAAAAAACCCCAAACAACAAACATAACACAAAAAAGTTTGCAACAGTCATCCACATCAAACAAAATACCCTGTGTGAAGATAATAAAAGAAAGACTAATCTAAAGTCATCATTTCAGAATGTCTGATTCTAGCTATCTACTATCAAGAAAAGACGACTGACAACAACAACAACGAAATGTAATTATTTTTCCTTTCTCTGTCTGGTGAACCTGTTTTATATTTTCTTTCTTGACACAAGCAGCTTTATTCATGATTTTGAAGAAACACACATTTGTTGTCTGAGATTCATATCTGGCCAACTATCAAAATGCAAAGAATTGTTAAAAAAAATCTATTTCCTCTGAGAAATGGGGAGACAAGACTTCAGATGATATTTATCAGTGTAATTCCACTCACTCAAAAAGAATTGTATCATTTACAGCAGATCGGGATGTGGTTCACCATTTTAAATCAGGATTCTGGTTTATTTAATAACTTTTTGCAGAGCTCCAAGATTACAAAGCCATTCTATCCTTATTTTTTTCTATTTACAGATTAGCATGTTTCCTTAAAACAGCTTCAGCTGTTCCAGTTAAAATCTTAAAACCTGCTTAGATCTAAAGTTATTACTTCCTGCCAGGAATGTCTAAAATGAGTTGGAATATTCATCTTCTTAAATAGGTCTCCTGGGAATATATCAGCATTTTTCCTCAACAGCATGCTTTCTGTGGTATTTGATAATCTTTGGCATTTTCAGCATTTCACACAAAGCATCATTTTTAAGGAGTGTCTCATTACACCCTAGCTTTAAAATGTTTGGAAAGGACCAAGAGACAGTTCTACCTTTACCGTAAAGACAAATTCTTTTCTCTTCATTCTCGATCATCAATAAAGGCAGGATTTTTAAAGAAGCCGTTTAAAGGAAGACTATCAATATGAAGTCTTCCATTTGTTGGCTGTGTATCCTCAGCTTTTTCAAAAGGTGGCTTTAGGCTCTGCTTCTCACTGATTGTTTTGTATATTTGGTCTTATGCTGTCTGGTCTTGGTGGCCACTCAGAATCATAGAACTGATTATTGGAAAAGACCTCTAAGATCATTGACTCCAACTGTTTACAAACCACTGCCATGTTCACCACTAAACCATGTCCCCAAGTGCCACATCCACAGTTATAGGTACCTACTGGGATGGTGGCCCCACCACTGTCCTGGGCAGCCTGTTCAATGCTTGACAAGCCTTTCCACGAATAAATTTCTCCTAATATCCAATCTAAACCCCCTCTGGCACAGCTTGAGGCTGTTTCCTCTTGTCCTGTCCTTCGTTCCCTGGGAGCAGAGCCTGACCCTGCCCTGGCTGCATCCTCCTGTCAGGGAGTTGTGGAGAGTGAGAAGGTCCCCCCTGAGCCTCCTTTTTTCCAGGCTGAGCCCCCTCAGATGTTCCTCAGATGATTTATTCTCTAGACTCTTCCCCAGCACCGTTGCCTGTTTCTGGACATGCTCCAGCCCCACAGTGTCCTTCTTGTAGTGAGAGGCCCAGAACTGGACACAGGATTCAGGGTGTGGCCTCACCACTGCCCAGCACAGGAGGCAGTCACTGCCCTGACCCTGTGGCCATACCATGGCTGGCACAGCCCAGGTGCCATTGGTTGTAGTGATGCATTTTGTCTTTAAATGGTTTATGCAGTTCACCCCTAAATGTACAGTTCCTTCCTAAGTACCCCCCCCCCAAGCTGATGTCCATCACCCCTTCCTCGATGCCCTATTGGGTTGTGGTACCTAATCCCTCCTGCCTCCCAAACCCATTAGTCCCTGGGATGTGTTCTCCCCCTTCACCCCTCCCCCATCAGTATCCCATTGCCCCACATCCTGTATCCACCGCCCGGCTTGGGACCACCTAATAAATGATCTTCTAATCAGCACCCTCAGAAGCTGTGTGTGTATTTTGCTGTCTGTGCACTGCTGTTAGCTGATCTGCTACTTAAAGACTTGTCTCCAAAGGCCCCGGTAAGGCTGTTGTACACCAACCCCTTCCCCAAACCCAGGGGGATGTTTCCCCCAGCCCCCGTGGCTGATAACTGGGCTAAAAAAGCCCCAGGGGCGGCAACAATTGGTCTCTTGCCCCCTGGGCATACCTGAGCTCATGTCAAGCTGCTGACACTGGTACCCCCAGGGCCTTTCCCAGAGTTCCAGCTGCTCATCCTCCAACCTGGAGCTGCAGGGGTTGGTGTGGCCTAAAGGCAGGACCTGACACTTGGTCTTGTTGAACCTCATATCACTGGCCTCAGGCCATCCATCCAGCCTGTCCATATCCCTCTGCAGAACCTGCCTGCCCTCCAGCACATCACTGCACGTACCATTCCAGAGTTGCTCTCAAACATGCAGCTCTCCATCCTACTGGAAACAAAAAAATCTCTTGTCTCCTACAAAGTCATGCTGTTAAGAAGTCTCAAGACAGGAAAGGGTCTGAAGTTCAAAGATTTCATGGTCAGCAGGGATTGTTTATTTTCACCTTCTACAATCTGAGCAAGCATCAGTCCCACTAAAGAATTCCTGTATCTGCTAAATAACTTCAGATTGGGCTCTAGCTCTAATTCCTAAGCAATTGGGCCAAACTCATGGCTCCCTGGTTGCACTAGCAATCCACAGCTGTTCTGGAAATCATACTTCTGAAATGTGTTTTCAGCTTGAAAACAACAAGAAGTTTTCTATCTGCAGAAGCCCCAAAATGTTCAGGGTTCCTCATGGTAGGTGGGACAGTAAGGTATGGGAAGCACTGCCAAGCAAAGTGATTTTTAGGAAGATGTTCAATGCTCAGAGTAAAGTGTAAACACCTTATCCTGCAGTCACAGTTGAGAGAGAGAAGTCTTTGCTCACTGAAGAGCAGGACCCAGAGTTTTGGCTTATTTGGCTATTGATGCACTCTGAACTGAAGTTCTCTCATCCTGCCAGAAATTCTCCTGCTTCTCAGCTGTGGCTATTTGAAACTAGCTGCACCCGAGGATTGAACTGTTTGTTATCACCTTTCATGTATTTCACCACAATTCACCTATTTCAGACTAATGACAAAACTCAGCAGTCTCACTTTATGCAAATTAAGACAGTAAATGTATTTCATTGTGTTCTAATTGTATGGTAAATTCATGTCTTTAATGCTTTTTTTTCATATTCACTTTCATTTCCTTTTAGCTGGTCTAATTTATTAATTTATCAACTGTCTTGAAACATAATCCAGCCACAGTGCATTTCATTAAATGCAATTAAAACCCCTGAATGTTTTCTGGAGAGAAGGTTTCTCACATGGAGTAGATCTTCCCTCTGGCAATTGCTGAACAATTTGGAGCCATGTAATCCAGAGAAGACCACACTTACTCATGGGTAATTTTGTTTGTCGATACTTTTCCCATACTGAAGCTCTTTTCTGGGCAAGACAAAATTCTAAAGTCTTTACTCAGTCACTGAGTAAATCTTTCACTGAACCTGTTCCCCAAGTCCTCAGTCTGTTGTTTCCTTCTCAATTTGCACTCAAGCAAATTCTCAAGGATTTCAAAGGCATTTCATTCAAATAAGGAAAGAGTGAAATTCAGCATGTGCAGGAGGCCAGCGCTCAACCTGATTTACTCTGTCAGTCCACTTCCAGCCCTCAAATTCTATCTTAAATAGAAACTGAGTGGTAGACTTGAGGACTGTATTAAAGACATATGAAACAAATATCATTAGGTTGCCTTAACTGAGGGACCATGATCCAATGAAACTTTAAAAACATCATGAATGTTTATCGAGACAAAGCCACTGACTTTTGAGATACTCAGCAGTACAGCTGTAATAGCATATCTACTAACAGAGTTCAGATTATGCCATAGAGGGTTTGGGCCTCAGTTGTATAATAATAAACATCAGGATTAAGCTGTGAAGTACAGAGGGGAAAGAAGGTAAGGTAAAAGATAAAGATGCACTAGGCATGCACTAGGTACATTTGTTCTGTTTCTGGCTTCCCTATCATGAGTCACCAGGTTGTAAATGAGCTTCAGATGCAATTGTCAGAGCACAACTCTTTAGCTGACCTGTGGCTACCAGCACACTCATAGACTGCAGCAACCAGAAGGCCCAACCCTGCTTTCATTAAAACAAGGACACTTTTTATCCAAGATCACGAGTGGACCAAAATAAAAATAAACCTCTTGTACCATTGTGCAGAAGTCTGCAGCTTTTCAATTTGCTGCTCCAAATCACGGCCTGCACTGTCTTTATTTACACTGCAAACAGAGATTTGACAGGGAAACACTTCGTTTCTTGTCAGCCAGTAGCTGAATTGCTTTAACAGTAGATCTTTTCATTCCCAGGGATCACTAAGTCTCAGAATGGCTTCTTTTGAAATTGCCTTACATTATTTCATAGGTATTATCTGTTCTAGACAAGGAAAGCATAGTCTAGATTACCACAGGTATGATTAGCATATTATTTTTGTAGCCACTCAATTTTCAAGCTACCATTTTCTCTACAGAAGCTGGATTATCATTTTGAAAAAAAAAATCTAAGTTGTGCCATTGTGGTCAAACTCAAAAGTCCAACATGCAAAAGATTCACTTAGACTGCTAAATATGGGTTAGGGGGACTATTCTTAGATGCATGAATTAATTATTCAGCTGTTACACTCGTGAGCTTTCTGTCTTTCTATTTTATTCCTGCAGTCGTCACTAAGTTCCATTTAAATTGGAGCTGTTATTTCTAATGCCTACCTGTACAAACATAATTCATTTAACTAGCAAATTATCTACTGGGGCTTTTCAAACTTTTTTCTCTCTAGGCTTGTTAAACATTTGCCAGGAGCAGTTTTACAGAAAGCACACCACATGGATGGCAGTCATTTGAAGATCTCAGACTCACATTCCTTATTTCATAACCCACCTGGGTGAGCAAAGCCAGGGAGAGCAGACGTACAGACTTCATTTGGCACCTTTGCTCATAGACTGGGAGGGGCTTCCCACACTGGACACTTCAGTCCACTCAGTGGAACATGCAAAACTTTACAGCATGGTACCTCCATGATGAACGTATTAGTTTAATTGGCACAAGGAGATAATGTTAAATATTTCACAGTTTTAACTAGCAGCATGTACAGAATCATATAATCACAGAATTTTATGGGTTGGAAAGGACCTCTAAGATCGCTGAGTCCAGCCTGTGACCGATCCCCACCTTGTCAACCAGAGCAGAGCACCAAGTGGCATGTCCAGGCATTCCTTGGACACCCCTAGGGACGGGGACTCCACCACCTCTCTGGGCAGCCCATGCCAATGCCCAACAAGCCTTTTCAGGAAGAAATTCCCCTGATGTCCAACCTGAACCTCCCCTGGCACAGCTTGAGATCATTTCCTCTCCTCCTGTCCCTTGTCCCTTGTTCCTTGTGAGCAGAGCCTGACCCCCACTTGGCTGCCCCCTCCTGTCAGGGAGTTGTGGAGAGCCAGAAGGTCCCCCTTGAACCTCTTTTCTCCAGGCTGAGGCCTCTCAGTTCCCTCAGCTGCTCCTGGTGCTCCAGACCCTTCCCCAGCTCCATTCCCATCTCTGGACACTCTCCAGCTCCTGAACACAGGATTTGCAGTGTGGCTTCACCAGTGCCCAGCACAAGTGAACAATCACTGCTTGCCACTTCCTCCACCACCTAAAGTGTAAATTTTAATCTAAAGAGGATGTGGAGGGCCTGAATTTGAGGTCCTTAACATTGTCTAAACCAGGCACAATTCTGCTGAAGTTGCTTCCAGGTTGGTACAAGAATGACTGTCCCTAGAGTATGGGGCCACATTTATTAAATGCTTTCCAAAGCCATCCCAAAGGCCAGACTTGGTGCCACTGGAAAGAGCAAAACTGGAAGCTCAGGTGCAGACATGAGTTCTGGAGAAATGTGCCAACACAGCATCAGACCTCCCTGGCCTGAGCCTTGTGTGAAACAGCTCTGGGTCTCTGCAAAGTAGAGCTCCCTGTTTGGGAGGTACCACATGCAGGAAACCATGAGCATGAGATCAAGATAGCTGCTTTGATTGCAGCAACCTACTTGAGCTCAGTCCAGCAGGTCCAGCCACGTGAGGATGTGTTTTGTGCCAGTGGGCACCTCGCTGCCACCAGCAAACTGTACAAATCAGCCTCCTGTCCTGCAGTGGGGCTGGAGGAACTTCCTTGTCTCTTACAGAGCTTGGGATGGCAGGTGGGAGCAGCAACAGTCAGACTGCAAAGGCCATTGTGGGATTTGTTCTCACCTCTCTCACCCACCAGTGAACTTACCCTCAAAAGAGCAATGTAGAAAACTTTTCCTATCAAGTCACTTTGTTGGATATATGAATAGGAGACGGAAAATCAGTCTACAGCTATTCCTTTGCAAAATACAAACCAGAACTAAAGGCAGGAGCTGGGGCTAGTGGAAACCAAGTTTAACTCAATGCTGACTCCAAGGAATACCAGTGTCACTGCCCACTCAAGAGCCAGTTGCCTTTTACTTTCACTGTTATTTCTCATGTATTGAGAGCACATAGCAAAAATACTACAGTACTAATGGCTGACCCTTAAAACCCTCTGGGTGGTGTATAGCAATGCAGACTGCCTGTACCTCCATTCAATGCCAGATCATAGGTAGTTTAGCACAGGGACCTCACTAATTGTATCAAATTCATCCCAATCTTTTCTGTGTTGCTGAAGACTGGACTCCTATGGAAGCATGCAAATAGACATCAGGAGTTGACTACCTAGAACTGAAAATCTTACTTGCAGGAGAAAACAATTAAATACTGCAGCCAAGTTTAAAACCCAGAAGGTGTAAAATGGTTCTGTTTGCCTTTAAACAGTTCTTTCTGTGCTTGCCTGTATGTGACAGCTGCTTTTTCAATTTAACCCTTTTAGAGCAGACTTCATCACATAAAGTAATGATGGCATTCACCTGCAGAGAGCTGCTAGTTTGAATGCAGTGCTGAGAGACCATTTATTTCATGAAGAAATGTGAATGGAAGGGAGAAAAATGTCAGCATTGTGCAAACAAGAACCTTTATTCCACACTCCAGAAATATCCATTCAAATAGAAGGACGGGAAGATTTAAAAAAAAAAAAAGTTCAATTAAAAAAAATTTTTAAAAAAATTCAATCTGATCTCTGGTCTTTAAGCATGGCATAAGTTCAAGTGTCTATTCTTTGTAAAGAATGTCCTTTGCAGTCCCTTAGAAATCCAACAATTCTGAAAGAACAAAAACTGGGAAATGTTTGTGAACATGACTTGTTGGGATGCTAAATAGTGCTGAGCACCTAAAATGCCACTGATTTCACTGGAAGATAAAAGGGTCAGAGCCCCATGGGAACTAGGTTTTTTCCTTTATAAATGAGAGACCACTTCCCAAGAAACAGCAAAGATTTCTGCTAAGGAGGTGAGGGTTTTAATGGGGCTGGCAAAGTAGGAAGCAAAAAGGTAAAAGAGAAGACACCTCGTGTATATCTGAGCTGCCAATCTTACTACCCCAGAGAAAACCAACAGAGCCTATTACTTTCTAAGCTAAGCTTGAGAAGACAGTATAGTTAATGGGAGCTACACCTGGCCCCTGAGCACATATGTCCTGTGGCAGAGGCTCTCAGAAAAGCACCAATTCCCCTGGCTAGCTCAGACAATTGTTTCTGCTAGAAGGAGTTGGGTTGGATGTAGTAGACAGCTTACTGAGCACCCCAAACCCTCCCATGTTACCAGGGAGGCAAGCCTGCAATAATAGCTGTTCCCAACAGCTTTGTTACAAATTTATATAGGGGAAGTCCTGACACAGAAACCCAAGATGAAGTCAACTCCCTTGTTCTGTCAAGTGGATATTTTTCTCATTATTCAACACTTAACAGGGATGACAAGATTAAATAGTCACTCATCCTCTGTGCCATTATACCTCCTGTATGATTGCTTCAAATTAAATCTAACAGTCAATGAAATAGTCAATATTTAATTTACTCATTGCAGGTGGCAATTTAGCTCCAGTTATGATATCATTTAGTGGGAGAAATATCGGTATTTATCACTTTTTATGACTCTTCAGAAGATAGCAGCTTTAAGTCGTGTTACTGTCAGAGTGTGGATTTTGAAGACCAGGGGCCAGTTCCTTTTCCCTGCTTTCCTGGGTGCTTGCTATCAGTGAAGAGGCACAAGAGGACTCTATGAGTTCCCAGAGACCCAGTAAGGTAATTATGACACTTCTATTTTTCTAGGAGCACCCACTGCTTAGCTAGTGGTGCAGAACACTTGGATTCAGGAGAATCTGATATACCAGTGGCAGTCCAGGGCAATGACTGTTAATTCCCACTCCTTTGACCTGGCTGCTTACTTACATAAAAGGCATTACACGGATAGAGGGGGGCCAACCAGAAACATTTTGGTGACATTAATTTCTGCCTTTTTGACCATGCAAGAGTTTATCAGCTGAAGATAGATGTTTCTTGCCCTATTTCTAGAGGAGAAAACAAGCAATGTTATTGCTCCCTTTTAATGATCATGCTGCAATCTTTTGCTGTTTGTTAGCACTGTTTGAGGTGAACAAAAATAAGCACTTCAACTCCCTGATGAGATAGACTTTACACTGAAACTCCTTCCCCCTGAAAAATGGGGCTTCTCCATATCGGCAGTTACTGAAATATGGGAAACCTCATTGCTGTCCTGCCATGGACAGTTCAGCTTTTGCTTAAAGGTCAGAAATTAGAAAGAAAAGGCATGACTAGGCTGAGTATTCAACTATCACTCATCCCCTCTCATGCTGAGAGGGAACTGGAGGCAAAGTCTGCCTTAATTGCCACACAACTCAAAGGAGTATTTTTGCTTGTATAAAGACCTGCATTGAAGTGACTCCCCAGGAGGTGAGTGAGGAAGTATTTGCAGGAGGGGGGGAGGCAAGTGAGCACCCACTGAAAGTTAGAGCATCAGCAGGTGAGCACAAAGACTTCAGCCCTTCTCCCCATGAAAAGCCACAGAAGCTCCTCTGTGGTTTGGGACCAAGGCAGCTTTGTGGGCGTATGCCTCTGGATGGCTTCTTCCACTCCTCAGTTTGCTGGGAATTTCTGCCCGCAGGAAAATGCAGCAGAGTTGTTCCTCCATTGCCCCACTCAAGGTTCCTCCTGTGATCTGCACATCCCTCCCTTCTTGCTCCCCACTGACTGCAGCCACAGCTTCCAAATACAGATGTGAGCACACAAAAAAGCGTTCCCTCTACCCGCTTACACAGCCAGAAACAGCTCCACCCCGAGACACCAGTACAACCTGTGCAATTACACAGTTCATACAGGAAGTTTTATGAGATGTACTTTTGTTTCCCATAAGAGGTTGAGTGAAAAATCTGCTTTCGGACTAATTTGGGTAACAATCTGCTTTGTTAATCATGTGTTTGCACATACTTGTTTGGAAGTCCATGTGTTGTGTATGCCATTGCAGAGCACACAGTTATCATACTTTGCTTTCTGTTAATGTGTAAAGATATGGTTGAAAAACAGGCATACTTAACAAAAATATCTCTGAAATTTTGTCTCCATTTTCCATCACAATCCCTTCAATCCACTGGTCCTGTCATAGGCATTTGTGCCAAACAAGAAATTTTTCTGGTCTTCATTTAGAAATTTCTCTCTTCAAATTTTTGAACCAGACCAAAAGTATTTCTAATCTTTATTAAATTGACATAGTCGAATAACAAGCTTGATACTACAAAGATTTTATGCTTCACAACACCAGAGAATTCTAATAGTTTTTATGGTGCATTGAATTTCCAGGTCTAAACACGAACTGATTACCACAGAGGGGGGAGGCGGTACTGCAGAATAAGGGAGAAAGAGATTTTGTAGCCATATGTTCATCCTCATAAAGCTGCACAGTCAATTAATGAGTAATTTCATATTTGTAGCTATTTGAAAATAAGATTGTGCCCATAGCTGAAGAGCCTTCTTTCTGCTTAGAGATCAATTTTTATTTACTTGCACTTTCAGTGTGAGTCCCTATAAATCTTGGGTTTGTTGTCTACATTTATGCACGTGTTAATAATCCCATGTGGAAACCCCAGCTCTAACAATGGAGAGCCAGACTGGATCTTTGCCTCAAGCACCATGGGTACTCCTCAGCATCAGTGTTGGAAGAGAATCAAATCTCAGACTCCCCTTTGCTGGTAGTAATTTGCTGCTGATCTACGACAGCAGTAAATCACAATGCACCAGCCCCAGTGCCTGAGCACTTCGGGTGACCCCGGAAAGCTCCACTCCTCCATCCATCTGATGGTGGCCATGGGAAGAGTCAGGAGGAGGTGCAGCACAACGGCATGGCTGGATAGAAGCACTGCTCCAGGGATTTGTAGGTCAAGTGATGATTTAGCAAGGGTTTGCTCTACATTTATCATGTGTGCATTTCCAACCTGACCTGGTGCTGGCCCACAGGTTGTCTGCATGTTTATATTCACTGTACCGCTGGCCGAGTTCTGTCACCTCAAACTGCTCCAACACGTACCCATGCTTTGCAAAATGGTGGAAAATCCCTCAGCAAGTCCACAAATGCTACAGAGAAGTGTAGGAGATGTGAAAACAGCTGGGCAAAAGAGTGCTTTGAGGATAGTGAGCTGTAATTTATCAGCCAGCCCTTCCACCTTCTAGCCACAGATAACAAGAAAAGCCCCACTGTGAGGACAGCACAGGTCTCCAAGCGGGAACAGTGTGCCTTTGGTTGGGAAAAGCATGACGGCTGGGAAAGCAGCAGTGGCAACACACTCACCCAGTGAGAGTCCCCATGCCCTGTGTGGGTCAATCCCACACAGGCTTTACTTTGTCTGCCTTGAACTTCCTCACCCTGCTCTGCCCCACTCTGCCACCCATCCACATCATCACAACATGGGGCTCATTGGAAGAGGCCAAAGAGCACAAGAAATTACTCCTGAGCATCTGCCAGGGCTCCTCAGCCTGCAAGCCTACAGACTAAGCCTTCAGAAACCTCTCACTAAGGGTCTAAGGGAGATTTTTAAAAATGCTTCACAGAGCAGGCACTGAGCTGCTTAGAAAATCCAACCATCCTCTTCAGTGAGAGCTTTGAGTATTGAGTGCTTTGAAAAAACTGGCTGTCATTCCACGCTTCACTCCTTTTGTTTCATTAACTGTCTGTGGGGTTTAATTTCTTCATCTCACTTTCTCCCCTCAAGTCTAATACTATAATGAAGGCAGTAGATATGGGTTTGTGTTTCTGAGCACAACTAGATATGCTACCTGTGGTGATTCACACACAGAAATACATTCTGAGTTACCCCTGGCCTTCAATATAAATATGCCTCTAAAATTATTTCAAGTCCAAGCAGGCAAATGATTACTTGAATTTTAAATAAAGGCATTGCTAAGGGCTAGTACAGAAATGTTACAGGGATGTACTAGAAACATTACAGAAAGGCTCCCTCTGGCTCAAGAAAGTCCCTGAGCCACAAATTGTGGGAGGTTGAGTGGAGTTTCCCTGTTTCCCTGTCCTGCTCTAATGCTCTTCCCTTGTACCTGTTATGGGCCATTCCACTCTCAAATTCTTATGAATAGTTTTGCTTTTAAGAAGGCAGCACGAGTAAGAAGTGAGGATGGAAAAATTTAATCTTCAATACTCTTTCAAATTACCAGAATAAAAACCACCAACTTGGCAGGGACATGATGAATTCTGACACTAAGTTCCCACCTGACTGGCACCAGAAAGAATGCCTAACCTTGGCTTTCCAAATTTTCCTAGCATTTCCAGAGCCAGAATCACTGCAGATACTAGAAAAAGTACTCTGGAAATTACATCTTAAAAGGAGTTTATTACTCCAAATATCACAGGCAAAAATAGCAATCTGGATGCAATAAATCACTATGGCTGTGACTGCAATTTGAAAAGAAAAATCATCAGTTGGTGTGTTCTCACTAACTTACTTCCACTTCAGGGAAGCATTCAGAATAGACAACAGATGATTCTAAATTCTTTCAGGGATTTTAGAAACTTTTCTTTCCCTTCAAAAGAATCTTACCCCTTACACTGCTTTCAAAGGAATCATCGCATGGGCTGTGAAGGAACAAGCTGGTATGAAGAGAAAGATCAGATTTTGAAAGGTGTTTGTCCTCTCTTTGATTTCATTGAGAGTTAAAAGCCTAAAAACCTCAGATTAGTCTTGCAGTGGTATATAAAAAGCAACACTGGCAGCTCCAAACATTCAGAAACACAAGACCAAGCCCCTTCCCACACACAGAGGAACAGAAATGAGCTTGAAAAGGATAAGATGTGAGCAAAATACTTACAGGAGGGCTCCTGTAAATGAATTGAGTTTTTCAGCTTCTCTCCACCATCAAATGAGCTAAAAGGTTTTCTTTGTTTAGAAAGAAAGTTCAACGTTTTCTGACAAAAGATGAGCCTTAATCTGCAAAGTATTCACCACTGTAAGATCTGGGATAAAACCATTAGGGCTGCCAGCAATAAAAGCCTCAGAGTCCTAGCATTTTAAATCAGGGCTTTGGTCTGAGTATGACACTTGGGTTAAATACTTGTTTAATCTCATTCTAATCCCTCTTTGTCAACAGAGCATCACAAAATCATCAAGGTTGGAAGAGACCTTTAAGACCATCCAGTCCCTGGATCCAGTCCCTAGTGATCAACCCATCACTGCCACTGGAGCTCCTAAATCACGAAACCATATCACCCAAGACATAGTGGGACAGCTTGGAGTATCTCCCCAAGCAACTCTTGGAATTACAATAACAGGATGTCTGAGCTCACATCAGCCCAGGACAGAACACTTACTGGACATGCAGCTGTGTCCAAAGTAAACATGACTTTTCCACTAATTCATTTCAACAACCAAGAGACCTTACAATGAAAACAAAATTAAAAAACAAAATAAAAAACCCAGAAGGTCCTGTTGATGTCTGTAAACTACAGTAGGAAAAACCATGGGGCAAATATCTGAAAATGAAAGGTAGTGCTTTGGGTGTGCACAAGAACCCCAGCAGCACCACTGCCCAGTCACTCCAGCAGCTGATCTGGAGGTCATGCTGCCCCTTCATAGCTGGGCAGAATGGAGGGGTGAGGGGAGCCATGGGGGAGTCACCCCCATGACAAACACAAGCCAAAAGTTCTCCAAATGAATTTGGGGTGATCAACGAACCGTGGCAGAATTTGTTCTGTTCCCAGTCATGCCAAAAACTCAGATTAGAGGTGTTCACTTCTGGAACTGACCCTGAAAGTCCAGAGAGAAGCAAAAGCTGATTCTGTTCTCACCAACGCCAATCTTTCACTCATGCTCTTATATCTCATCAGAATCCCCAGTAATTCTGCAACTCATGCCCGTAGAACACAGGAGAATAATTCCACAGGAGTGTCTCAGAAAGTAAACCAATAAATTCAGTAGAAAGAATGACTAGTGTTTGAATGACTCAGTATGATTAATCAACACATTAAATTCTAATGATCAAGCACGTTGGACCAATATTTACCATCACCTGCTGTTGAGTTGATCAGAATACAGAACTCTTTGTGCATAGAGGAGATAGTCTGTTATCACACTGCAGCTTGTCTTTCACACCCCATGCACCACTTACTACAACTGAAGCACAGCTTCACAGTTTTATTCAGCTGGTCTGCCACAAAAACTCGATTTAAAAACTGCATTATTGTAGCTTGGGGACATGGATCCCTTGTCACTTCATATAAGCACCATTTCTTCACATTTAAGGTACAATTTTAGTAGGTGCTTCCCTTTTCTTCCCCCCTAAGCCCCTTCTCTCTCCTGTGTTATCTCAATCTGACTGAAGTTTTTCTATCTGCTTCTCTGTACTTTTGTCATCCCTTGGGCATTCTAAGACAGGTAGTACAGTTTTAGAATCCTGTTCAGTCACTGGAGAGGCACATCCTTGCTTAATATGAAGGAAAGCAGGGAAGAATCACTTCAGGTACCATGGAAGGGGTTTAAAGACATTTTGTTGCTTTTCCTGATTCTCCATAACTCAACAGTATAGCATGAACTCTAAATAGAAACTTCAAAAACTGGCTTTCTAAGGTCCTCAGTTCCAGACAGATAATTTCATACCATCAGAAGGTGAGACATGAGCCTCCTTGAGTACTGAGTATCCTCTTCAGTGAGGTGTTTATGCTTGTTCCCACACCATCTTGTTACCTGTGCTCCCCTATCACCTACTCACCTATCCAGTCCTTTTTTGTAATAGCTAAAGCTGAACTCCATGCTAAGGCCATCATCAAAGCTCTGCCAGCCTTTTGCTTCCAAACTCTCTTTCTTTTTCCAACCTGAAACTTCTGTTTCAGCTGATTTAAAAACAGACTTCTCAGAGCTGTATGGGAGGCATTATTGATCCTGTGATATTTCCACTAAATATTAATTTATTTTGTGCTTTGAAAAATGCACTTCATCACAGTTCCAGCTCATACATACACTCAGCAAGGCAGAGTCTGTGCCCTTTTCAATTTCCAGCTGGGACAGTCGCCTGAAGGTTGCTTGAACTTGCACCACAGCCTGAAAGCCAGGGAGAAGCAGAGTGTTAAAGTGACCTACATATCTGTCACAATTCCTTAGCTTGACAGAAAATCAGCCATTTTTGAGGCAGCATCTCAAAATCCTCTGACTTCATTCAGTGCTCTCAGAGAACCACAGTGCTGAGTGGAGAATAATAAATAAGCAAGATGTTCTGAAAAGGGATGTCCTAGGAGGCAGGTTGCACAGGCTGGAGAGTTGGTGTGAAGGGCAAGACTGAAGCCAGATGGGACTTAGTCCCTATTATGATGCTGTTGGAATTTTTACAGGATGTATATGAGACTAAAAGTAATGTAGTAACACAGGTATTTCTTTGTAATATAAGGTTACATTTGCAAAACAAATACTGCTAACTGAAAGCTGTGTGGTTATGGGGAATGCCTCATTCATCCTAACACACTGTCTAAGATAACAAGGCCAATAAGAAATCAATTTTAAGTCAATAATTTTCACTCTTTCTACCATTTGCTTCTATTTCACCCAGTTCAAGTACTGACAGATAATTTTCAGTTACTGACATGCTGTCATAATGCTGCTGGACACTGGAACAGAGCACTAAAGCCACGTGAAGACATGTCAATTCTGGCAGTTAGTGACATTTCAGTTCCAAAAGATCATGATATAAGAAAAAGGGCAAACAAAGCCTAGACTATAAAAATTTGATCACTTTGATAATTTGAGTAATATCTACCTACAATTTAATATCTCACTCTTGCCCATTTTTGAGGACTTACACAGCTCAAAAAGGAATTCTAAGATTGCTGACCCAACTTTTCTCCCTTAGCATTTGGTTTGCATAGGTAAAATTACTATTGTCAACAGAGCCATTCCTAATTTAATAAAACTGAAACCAGAACCATGCATTCTGGTCCTAAGACAAATGTGCTTAAGGAGCAAAGAGGTCACATATGGTATGTGGCAAACTGCAAAGAAGACAAAGCCAACTCCTAATTGTTAAAGTTCATGAAATCATGAACTTTATGTATGTATTTATATTTGCTGATGCCACTGAAGAGCTCCTGAAGATCTGCACTGACCTTTGACAGGTGACTTTGAGGTCTTGAAAGTCCAGAAGTTATTCAGTTATTACAGTTACTCACACACCAACAGCTTTATCACATTTATAACACAGGCAAGTCACAACTTCCAAGTTGCCTATGTGGCTACCTGAGTGCCTTAACCAAAACATCTACTGAGTGGAGAAGCACACCTCAGTTTTGAGAGGCAGAAAATGTAGAAAACACTAACTACTGTGACACACTGTTCTAGGGAACTTCTTCCTTATCACATATTTGACCTCTCAGAAATTTAAATTACTGCTTTCAGCACTTGTGATCCTTCTTTAAGAATGCCAATGAACAGAATGATGCAATCAAAGCCATATGTGACTTCTTGCTGAAGATCAGGGAATGCCTTCTCCAAGATAATGACCACATTGAAAAACCCAGACAGCTGCAGGAAGTCCTGGTTCCCACCCCATATTCTACTGCTTAAACAACATTTTCTATAAGCAACTGTGAACAGAATATTTAAACCATTCCAGCTGCAGGTCTACAAGCAGAAACCCTGGTTATAGTGGAAGGTAAAATCAGTAAACAGCAAAACATTGCACAACTGAAACTCACAGCAAAGTCCTCATCTCTCAGTCTGGTGGTTGTAACTCCTTGACATTTAAAAGGTTACTTTTATATGGGATGACTAAAGGAAAAAAATATTCTGTGGAATAGAATTTGTAAAGTCAAGGTTACTGATACCAAAACAGTCTCAAGCAAATCAAATGGGCTTGTAAGTGATCCTCAACTCTACTAAATACTACACCTCACAGTGCTTGCAAAATTCCTTACAGTTTACAAAAACTCCTGCAGTAGTTGACCATCATGATAAAGTCTCAAGGTCTCCAGTATATCTGCTCAAGTCCTTCCACTACGAATCTGCTTGGAATAAACTGCACACCCAATCGTGGTAATTATTAGTCATACATGTACATAGTTGTCTTACTCCATGCA
This sequence comes from Erpornis zantholeuca, assembly GCA_013400515.1. Taxonomy (NCBI): domain Eukaryota; kingdom Metazoa; phylum Chordata; class Aves; order Passeriformes; family Timaliidae; genus Erpornis; species Erpornis zantholeuca. The sequence continues at coordinate 43,732 of VZTN01000116.1, forward strand.
ATTTACTAAGTGTCTTGTGTTGAAAAAAATATACTCTTTTTCTTCAACTTAATTTGTTCATTTAATTATCACCAGCAGATGAGATTAAGTATTTTCTTAAAAGAAAAAAAAAGACATTGTAGTACTTTTAAAAAGAAACTATCAGCTCTAAAACACACTATTTGAGAATAAATATTCCTTTTTGCAAAGTAAGAACTGCTTTGATCTCTTTGCTTGCAGTTAATTGATACATTTTATCATGTCTGAGCAGGAGGGGTGGGGAGAGGGAGAAATAAAAATCAAAACACAAACAGCCTGGAATTCTAACAAAGACCTAAGAAAACCATTTATTCTTCCACATGCTGTACTTACTCTTTCCATACTGGTCCTGAAAACTGAACTCCAATTTTCAAGGCAAAGGACACCTAGGGGTACTTTAGAGGCAAAGCATTTATCTTCCTAAAGTCCCCTTTCACAACATTAAACCAATATGTAATATTAATTAAACCATACAAAACCCCCTCCAAATCTATTCCCCTCATTAAACCACTACAGCTACAAACCATTGGTATGTTCCACTAATCTTCATGAATGTAAACAAAAAGGCTGACTATTGATAAGAAGTTTGCTGAGATTTTCCCCATTTAAAAATTGGAGGGCGGGAGCCTCAGTTAACAATGAAAATTGCAGTTCGGAAGTTAAGGACACGCAGGTTCAGGCTCTCGGAGGGAACGTGACCCAATAATCAGACTAAAGAACTGCCAGGGCAGAGACATTGCTCTGCCAGTGTATCTATTTAGCAGTTCTACCCTAGCCTGTCTCCCCTGAGACAGTTTAGAAAAGAAAAGCTCTGTTTTAATCATCCTAATGCACTGCGCAGTCAAGAGGATGCATAAAAGTGTTGCTCTTTAAAAAAGAGTTAGAGATTCTTTTAATATGGCAATTAATTAATGAAAGAAGAGGAGAATATTACATGGGAATGAAGCAAACCTGCAGGGATGTGATTGGGAAGCTGGTATCTTCCATGCACCAAGTCAGAGGATGGACTGTGACCACTGGGATGCTGCGGCACTGGCCTGATTTACTACGGCTTCTGCTTCAAGTGGTCATCAAAGCAAGTTCAGGCATGGTACATCATTATTATTTCATCAATTAAATGCACTATGCTCAGCTGGCAGCCAGTATAGTCGGCTGTCACAGATGCATCCAAATCCAGGTCAGAGGGGGTCTTTGTTCTTAAAAAAAAAATCCACAGTGGAATGAGATGTTCCATACTAATCAAAACAGAAATGGTGGAAAAACCAAAACCTTAAGATCTAGCAGAAGTTGGCCAAGGGGAAAAAATAGCTTGCTTTTGTCTCTCTTGTTATTTACTGGAAACACTTTATCTTCTTGGATTCAAGGAAACTTCCATTAGGAAAAAATTCAATACTCAGCACCATTTCAGCAAAATGCTCTTGCTGCACAAGGCTCTGAAAAAATCCCAGGCATTTGAGGAATTTTTTTCTTTTTCTCCAGAAATCTTATTGTTTCGTTTTGAATGCAGGAGACAAAGGAACAATATTGCCCAGTCACTGGAATGCCCTCTAAACCTCCAAAGCCACTGCTCCCAGCAGCTTTGCTCTCCCAGGGTGCTGACAGAGGTGCAGTGACCTCAGCAAACACAAAAGGCTTTTCTTCTCCTCTGAAACAGCCACCCAAAAAATTCCTTTATGAGCCATGTCACCAGAACTGAAGAGTGATTTGGACTTTGCAGTAGTTTTTAAAATACACCTTTCCTTTTCTCCCCAACCTGTTTGTAAACAACCTTGATCTTACAGATGTGTAGAGTGATCAGTATGGCTGGCTGTTGAAATCACAGAGACTTTTCAAAGGAATTTTGTGCATTTTGTATCTCAGTTCTGTTAGCTCATACCATGATATTCTCATTTGTTCCAAGTCATTATATGCATGGCTTTAAACAACATTGATTGTAGGGGTGAGTGACAAATATGTTTTCTTTTCAGTGATTATCAGCTGACAAATAACTACCATTAATCTTGGCATCTAAGACATAGGGATTTAGCCCCATGTCTTTCAGAAATTTATATTGAGAAGCAGTTCAGAAAATAAAAGGGTGTATCCTTTCTGGAATGACAGGCAATGAACTCAGATGCCATGCAGAAGGTGGAGAGCACAGCCAGCATCACTGAACTAAAAGCCCAACCAACACAGCTGACAGGGCTCCATCTGATCATGAGAAGCAGCTCAATCTTCCCTGCAGAAGCAGAAAGGCAGGCCAGAGGCTCTGCTTGGCATTCCAGAGGAGCTTCTGGGCTTTTTTTTTCCCAAGTAGTAAGATAATCGATACTGAAAATGACAATAATCAATAACGGTTGCAAACCTAATTACAAGCCATTCTCCATTCATACTGAACTGTCAAGATCATTAATAAAAGCATAAGTGCTCTGACCTAGCTCCCCTTTCAATCAATAGATTCCCAGCCATAACATGTTCTTCATCCTCTGTTTCTCTTCTTTTGTATAAGAGAGGGAATTGACTACCTACAGAAAAGGTGTGCCCACAAAAACTTGTGATACACTAGGCATACTTGCATATTTAAAGGGAAAGTAGAGCATGTATAATAACTTGGGTGGTAGCCTTTCCTACACAAGCATCTCAAAGCATTTGCACACTCACATTAAAGCAGAGCTCCACTATCCTCAGCAGCAGATGGGAACACAGAGGCCAGAAATATAATGATTTCCCCACAGTTACTGATGAGAAAATGGAAGTTGGACACCGTGCTGGGCTGTACAGTGTTTTGCTTGTGGTATTCTCTGAACCGTAAGAGCCACTGGAGAGCCCCATCTTTCACATACATACAATACACATTTGTCTTCATGCTTAAGCAAAAGATTAACATGAGCTTTGCTCAGAAAATTGAGCATGACCTCTCTAGTAATGATGCATGGGAAATCAGCATCATCTCTTACTCTTTGTTCCACAGATTCAACCATTGAAAAGAACAGAATAGAACAGAATAGGATAGGATAGGATAGGATAGGATAGGATAGGATAGAATAGAATAGAATAGAATAGAATAGAATAGAATAGAATAGAATAAAATAGAATAGAATAGAATAGAATAGAATAGAATAGAATAGAATAGAATAGAATAGAATAGAATAGAATAGAATATTATTATTTTGGTTGAGAGGAACCTTTCACAGTCATCTCTCTCAACTACTTGACCACCTTAGGGCTGATCAACACTTAAAGCATGCTATGAAGGACATTGTCCTAATAAGCATCCCTGTGCTACCACTGTGCCACCTTGGTCATGCTGGGGCAAGGAGGGGCTGGGGAGCTGTGCTTGAGCCTGGAGGTGGCCCCACACACTGCATCTAGGAGACCTCAACTGAGACCAGGCCCCACATCAGAGACACTGCACAAACTCAGCACCAGGAAGTCCATTGTCCCAAGGCCCTCCTTAGTAAGAAAAGCCAGGCTATTCAGGGGAGACGATGCCCAGGCAGGACAACAGACTTGAGAGCACCCTGTAACTGGAGAGGCACTGAAATGACAGCATCCTGACTTTTTTTCCTTCCACAGGAATTTTAGCCACTGACTGATTCCTCATCACCTGTCCACAAATAGCTACCATCCAATGGCTCTAAGCCTAACCAGCTGGTACAATTTACATCTCTCTCTTTCCCTACTTTCCTCTCAAAAACCAGGGAGAGAGAAACTTCAAAAGCTGTACTTCCTTTCATGCTTACACAATAAAACACCACTGAAAAGCTCCTGTGGCTTTTGCATGCCGAGAAGGGTACTATAATAATCACAGACTGCTGTCACTGGGCTGACCATGCACAGATGTCAGAAATTAACCAAAAGCTGTACACAAAGGCAGCAGTAAACAAAGAGATATAAATCTTCAAGGGATGTTGGGAGTTGTGATCTCTGGAAAACATCAATGCTTCCACATAAAATTTCCTAGCTGATCCCAACTTTTCTTGGCCTCCCAAGGAAAGTTACAGGTCTTGGCATCTGTAGTGACACCGCCACTTTGATCATCCTGGCATCCATTTCAGCTCCTGACACCAATGGGAACAGAGCAATACTGAGAAATATTTTCAAAACCTTGCTGAACATCACTCCTTGGATTTCAGCGCCAGTCTGAATCACAAGCCAGGTGAAGGAAGCCTCTAGGAGAAGCACCCTTGTTAGGCAGTGCATTTTCCAGCAGCACTGCTATCTTGAGCTGCACCAGCTCTGCAAGCCTCTGCCTCAGCCAGCTGAGCAGCAAAGCATGGATCTGACTAATGTGCTGCTTCCGGCACAGATGATTCTAGAGTGGGACACTCCATATAATATAGAATGTCCTGAGCTGGAAGGGACCCATCAGGATCATCGAGTCCAGCTCCTGGCCCTGCCCACGACACCCCAACAATCCCACCCTGTGCCTGAGAGTGTTGTCCAAACACTCCTTGAGCTCTGGCAGCCTTGGGGCTGTGACCAAACCCTGGGGATCCTGTTCAGTGCCCACCACCCTCTGGCAGAAAATCCTTTTCCTGATATCCAGCCTAACCCAGCTCCAGCTGTTCTCTCTGGTCCTGTCCCTGGTCACAGAGATCAGAGCTGCCCCTCTGCTGCCTCTTGGGAGGAGCTGTAGCCCCTGGTGAGATCTGACCTCAGTCTCCTCTTCTCCAGCTAAACAGACACAGTGCCTCAACCATTCCTTGTGTGGCCCCTCCAGGCCTTTTCCCATCTTTGTACCCTCCTTTGAGCACTCTCTATCTTTCTTATATTCTGGTGCCTTAAACTGCCCAGTGTACTCAAGCTGAGGCCACAGGAGTGAGGCATTCACTCTGCCCTGAAGGAAGGGGATTGAGAGACAGATCTGTTGAGAGCCTTCTCTAAGAAACAGACATGACAGGTGTGAACCTCTGCAGTCAATAGGATTGGCTTCCCCGAGCTTTGAGTCTTGCCCATCCAGTGCAGTACCCCTTTTAAACTACTACTAATTATTCAGGAAAGGTATTAACGAACATTGTGCTCAGGACAAATTTGCTTAAAACATGCTGTTTCCATTAAGCTCATCCAGCTAGTACTTGTTGAAGCACACACTGACTGCAAACTGCCCAGTGGAGATGATAAAAAGTCACACAGCACAGTTAACCAGTCAGGGTTTTCATGACAAGTTACTACTCCTTAACAACAGATTCCAGAATGCCCAAGGCTTTAGTGGAGTTTCAGTATTGGCAGTTCACGACTGCAAATAACACACTTCACTTTTCTTAATTTAAAATTAATTTTCATATTATTCATATAAAAATATATTATCACGCTTGTCTAGAAGTCAGTTCCTCCTAAAAGTACCTCACTGTATTATTTCAGACCATAATAATCCTGTGTACTGATTTTTATTATAAATTAAGGTAACTTAGACTGTAAGATCTTTGGACTGGATACATCCTTTTTTGATCTGCATCTCAAAGAATTTTGAGCTGTGACCGACATTCATAGGAATTGTCAAAATCCTCAGGAAGTTACAACAAGGAAGCAGTGATTTTGTGCTCCAATTATTTGTCTTAAAATGCTACAGCTGATGCTATCGCAGATGTTGCAGGTGGTACAACCTCTCTTGTACATTTTTGCATGGTGTGTGAAAGAAAATCAGGTCACCCTTATTCTGGGCTGAACTGATAGCACAAACACAAATATAAAAATAAGAAAGGACAAAAGCCCTCCTGTGTTTTGAAACAAACTAGATCCATCAAAACTAGTGCTACAAACAGGGAACTGAAAATCACAATTGGATGGCTAAGGCAAGACATCACTTGAATACAGAGTTAAACATGGCTAAATGTTGCAATTCCATATTAAGACATGCTTGATACACTTCCAAACTTTAATATTTTAACTCTACTTCTGTGTATGCATAAAAGCTATTTCTGGGATAATTACAATCACCCTGTAATGTTTTACTGATCTTGAAATAAGCATAAGATTATAGCATATATGAACTTGATCTGCAAAATACTAACATAATTAATCTGCATTAACTTTGTGGCATTTAATAGACACCCACAACCTCTAGCATTAGTTAAGTAGCTGTACACATGTAATCAAGATGGTAAAGGACTATAAAACAAGTATATTGTCAGTGCCTCATTTGATTTTTGTCTAGAAAAAGAAATATCTCCTGGCTCAGAGTTTAACTGCTGCATGTTTTTCAAATTTCACAACAAACTATGCAAATGATAGTCTCAAATCAGAATATTCTGTCTTTTGTCAAGTTCTTCAAACCCCTCACACATTCTTTTTTAACATAAATGAATTTCCTAATGCCCATTAATTTTTCAAAAATAAAACAAAATTGAAACTCAATTTAAAAAACAGCTATTCCAAACTTTTAAAAAAGCACATATCAATATACATGGAAACTGAAATACTGCATATTAAACACAGAACTGGAATAAAAATACACACTAAATGTGCAACAAAATGGCTTTGAGTAAGTAACTCTTCTCTCCTGGGTGAGGATACTCAGGTGACTACATTTACTGAGGGCCTTTTGTGGGTTTCCTGGGCAAATAATGGGATCTAATCTCAGTTATTCATGATGAAAAGAAGACAAAGTCATAAGATGGCATTAAAGGCACATTATCTGCCAATACAGCCTGCTCCAAATGTGATTATTACTTGTATAACATCAGCTTTAACAAGAAACCCATTTGAAATCACTAGATCTGTTTCATTAGTGTTTGTCCTGGGCTAAATCCTGTGATTCCTGCATCCCTCCTGTTCCTAATAGCATCAGAAAGGCAGCCATGGGAGAGAAGACATGGGTGTTACAATCCCTGATAAATGGCTTGGGTGATCCATAGGGCTGCATTAATGCATGGGAAGAGCTTTTCTGAAGATGGGTCAAATTAAGGACTAATTCAGAAGTGCCTGTTACTTACCAGAGAAGTCTCTTGGATAAAAAAAAGGCACTTAAAAAAAAATTCAAGCATATTCATTTATCAGTCTTCCATATACTTATATATTTTTAGTATTTTTGTAGCTATTTACATGTTTTCAGGGATATTTAAATTTTTTTTCCAAGGAGCTCTCTACACATTCTGCTGCCCAGCACTGCAGTCAGTGTCCCTTAAGCCCAGCAGACAGGAATGGTGCATGACTGCAAAAGCTGGGGCTACTGAACCCCAATGCTTCTGCAGATCATCCTCACACCATGCTGCTGGCAGAACCTGAAGGCAATAGCACAGCTATTACAATATTTCAGCCACTGAAACATATTTAGTTTCATCTCTTTCCCAAATCCAAAGGCCCAGTAGACACTATTGATGCCTTAGGTTTTAACCTTTCTGTTTTTTTCAAATCCTGTACTGCCCAGTGTAACTCTGAAGTTCCTTGGAGCTCGTGAGGTACTGCTCTCGTATGCTAAGATAGACATAACAAAGCCTCTCCAGCTCACTCTCCAAGAACACCCAGACTGTCCTAGGCCTGAAAGTGTAAACCTTCATCTTGGAGAGGGGGGATCAAGCTTGGGGATATTACATCATTAGCTAAAGTTTTAATTGGCGAATTTATGCTGATATGCAAATGAACCAAACATATAAAAGGGTGAAGAACTCATGACCTGTTCTCCATCTTGGGATCCACAGAGGTAGGGGAGCCTCTGGACCTCTAGGGGGTACCCTCAAAGGCCTTTCAAATAAATCACTCCTTTATTCCCTTATTCCTGTCTAGTCTCTGTTTTTAGGTAGCCATTTAAGGCATCACTATCATGGGGTGAATGTTTCCCAAGAAGAGCACAGACCAAATTTTTGCAGCTGTGCACACAAAGAAAGCCCTAAGAAGAGGAGCATTCAGGTGCTGACAGACTTGGCTGTAACAGTGACTGCATAAAGACAAACCTGCATTAAAAAGGCATTCAGAAGGCATTCGTAAAGACAAAGAACCTAGAGCACCAGGAGAACTCTGACTAGCCCTTGCCACTTTGGGAAGGGGAGGATTGTTGGCTTGGGTTTACTGAATGGCACTCACGACTGTGTTGGTTTAACACAGCCTGGTTTTTGGTGGGGGTGGGAGAAGAGCTGCTCAAAACTTCTATGTCTGGCACAGAGCCACTCGCTGAAGGCTCTGTTGATGGGCAGGTTACTAGCCCAATTAGACAAGTTGATAATGCCTCTGTGATGACATGTTTAATAAAGGAAAAACCGCGGGAAGATCTCTTTCTTCTCCCAAGGGGTGGTGAGGGGGCTGCTGGGGCCCATCCCAGAGAGAGCCCTCCTGAGGCCAGGACCTCGTGGCTGAGGCCCTTCTGAGGCCAGAGCCATGTGTGCAGTGCCGGTGAGGACCACGTGGCTGGGGCTGGCAGGGACCACGTGGGCTGCAGAGAGAGACATGATGAGCAATTCCCCAAGGCAGAGCCCGGACGAGATCAACCTCTTAACTACAACTTACAAACACCAATTTTTTTCCAAGTCAGAGGAAAAGGAAAAGTGAGGACATGTGAGGACAACCAACATGGCAGCACAGAGGTCAGTGAAAAAAAGGAGAGGGAGGAGGTGCTCCAAGCGCCAGAGCTGAGATTCTTCTGCAAGCCGTGGTGAGGACTATAACACAACAAACAGTGTCCCTATAATTCATGAGGTGCATGGGGAGATGCAGAGATCCACGTGCAGCCTGTGAAGAAGAGTACTCATGCTGGAGTGTGTGGATACTGAAAAGCTGTAATCTACTGAGGAACTCAGAGAGATGACCCTTATTTTAGAGGTAAAGGAAGAGAGACTTCACTTCCAAACTAGAACAGCTCATCCTTAAAAGACTAAACCCCATGAACTAAAATAATGGACACTAGGCAGTTGTGGGAAAACTGCTTAGCCCATGGGGAGGGATTGCAGGAGGTTCAGGTGGGACTGCTGGTTGGGAAAGTTAAAAACATGCTAGAAAAGTTGACAGAGAACTATCCCCTATGGGAACGATCCCACAGTAGAAGAAACTCTCTTCCTTAAGCTTACTGAAGACAGATTTTTAAGAAGTGAAATACAGGCCAAAACCCCAAGTTTTGTTTCCTTGTGTGGTCAGTAGAAAGAGGAAGGGATTGGGAAAGAAAGCTGTTCTGAAGATTTGCTTTGGTTCTCATTACCCTTTTTAGTTTTAATTCTGCTAATAATAAATCTTCTTTATACTGTTTGAGTTTTGAACCTATTTTGCCGTAAAGTGGTTTTTTTTTCAATAATTCTTATCTCAGCTCATGAAAATGAAGTTTTCAATCCCCCCTCCTCTGCTCAGCTATAGCAGAGGAAAGTAAGTAGATGGTTTTTTCATGGGTGCCCAGCTTCAAACTGTGACACTGACCTTGCCAGAAAATTCAAGGAGCTAGCCTTTGCCCATTTGACAGCAGGAGATATATCCTGAGTTTTACTAACACAACTGAATTCCTAAAATAAAAGCCAGTCTGCATGGTTATATTTTGGAAAAAGGCACAGGATTTGGGATGGTTGCTGTTACTCCTCTGATAAATTTTCACTTTAGCAAAAACAAAACACAGAATGCTGCCATGACAGCATGGCTCTTATTTGCTCCCCTTTGCAGCTGGTACTAGTTGAAGAAGCAGAATGGGAGCTGAGAGCCTCTTTGCTGTCAGTAAATAAAAGCAATATCCATTGAGACTTGATTATCCTACATCAGGACTGGATTATTTTAATGAAACAAGACTCACACAGAAAAAGGTCCCTAATGACTGCACTCATTCTCATGTGTCAGAGCAGATGAAACTCTGAAAGAAGTTTAGAGGGTTTCACATAGGATCCTCAAGCACTTCTGCTTTCTACACATTGCACACAGCAAACGGAGAGGGGTAGTCTGTGGGAAAGCTGTAGGAACACACGCACCAGTGCATCCCTCCATACTGACACCAGGGTTACTGTCACTTTAACAAGCTTCTACTATCATGCTATTATCATTCAAAGCTCCTTATCATTCCAAGTGCAAATATTATGACTAGCTGAATGTCTAGAGTAATCACTGCTGTAACTGTGTACGTGTGCTTGTGTTTAATATTGAGGGGTGTTGCTGTCACCATGTTATAAAAACCAAACTGGCATTAACATCAGTGCCGAGGATTTGCATACAGCTGACAGGGAGAGAGCCTGGCACATTGCTGGCTGTGCACAGTGCAGGCACTGCCAGGGGAATGTCTTACCAACACCAGCCAGGACAGAGGGCTCCTCAGCAGCTGCCACTGCAGCAGCCAACAGAGCAAAAAGGACACAGCAAACAGGCACTGTGCAAAACACTGCTGCCTTCGCAGAGCTAGAAATTGTCTTGTGGTTGCTCCACCCAAGAGAATCCAAGTTGAGGCTCCAACATGTCTGAGGCTCTTTCAAGTGGGAAGCAAGGACCCTTTGAGGATGGGTGTCGCTGTTGCGCATGAAATGAAGAGAAAGAGATTTTAATTTTCAGATGAACAGAAGGCTATATCTCTTTTTATTTAATTCAACACTCCTTTTAAAAGGTTTTGCCAAAAGTTACTTGATTGGCTAAATGGCACAACGCTTCTCTACAACCATTGGTTGAGAAAGAGAGAGCATATTTTGAAAAACATAGAAAAGTGAAAAACAAGGTAAAGTGAAAAACACTGCTTGTTATTTTGAAAACTAAAAGATGTTTACAAAACTTTTATCAAGCCTTCTTAGGGACATGAAATATTTACAGAATTGTTTTCTTTAGAAAGTAAGAAGCTTTCCTTTGAGAAGAAATCTTTTTGCAGGCTTGCTTCTGAATTTCTCTAGGATCCACTAAATGTCAGCCTCACCAGATGGGCCCCTACCAGACTGCACCTACAACTAATGCTGCCTGGGATCTGAGACAATACACAGTCAGCAGCCAGATGCTCAAAGGTGAAGTGCAGGTTCTTATTTTCTTGGAAAGATCTACCCATTGGACTTTTCCAGCTATACTTGGTTACAGCACACTGACACTGGTTCGCCCTTGTGAGGTTACTCTGGGACTCAAGGCAAGGGGTGCTGTGCTTGTTTCTGACATGAAGCTTCATCTTCCAGAGTGGCCAAGGGTTCCCACGGATAAGAGCAGGATGTTAGGCATTCCTGAAAATCTCTCTGTTGATTTCTCAGTGCCTCAATGTGTAAAACAGTAACATCTTACTTCCTGGGAGACTGCAAAGTTCAGACAAGGTAGGAAAGGACGAAGAGGTACAGTAACTGCAGTGGTCCCCAACTATTTCTGTAATAAAAGCAGTGCAGAACTTTCCTAAACATGCAGAGGTCTTGTATCACTGTTCAAATCGTGAAGTATTGCAAAGGCTTGTGTCAAATTGATGGCAGAGTTAAATGCACCAGCTTACATCAGAGGCAAACCCACTGCCATTAACTAGGCTCTGCTGACAAATGTTGATTGCTGCAGTTCCAGTTCCTTACAGAACAAAGGAAGGAGAATGTTCTGTTAATTAATGTTTAGTAGGTTCACAAAAAACGATATAATGGGCACATGATCACTTGAGGAACACTTACCATTACTGACAGAAGCATGTTACTACAGCTACATGGATTTTCAGGAACTTGCTCTCCAGAAGGAAAAGAGCATACAGTGAAAGAGCTGGACTGGAACAAGAAGCAAGGAGCATGTGCACCCTGGGTATCTGTAACAGGATATGGGCTCTGCCACAGATACACTTGTTTTTGCTGGATTGTTTCAATCTTGCTTTTCACTGGCACTAAATTCATCAATATGAGTAGACAAAGTCAAGAGCCCTCAACAGTGGCACTAATTAATTTTTTTTTCAGTGATATTAAATCCAGATTTTTCAAATTGCTACTTGGATCACTTGTGCTGGTACCAAACAATCTGAATTATTCATAACAACACTGCTAATCAAATTCTGAAAAGCCTGGTGACCCCCTGCTCTTGCCTGATAACGGGGAAGTAGTACTAGAAAGGGCAGGAGGTTGCAAGATTAAAGTTAAAGAGGTTCAGGAGGAAATCAAAGCCAGTGATGCTTTATGTGGCTACATTGTGCTAAGAAAGCAAGCCAACAGATCCCTACAAAAGGAGGGGGAATTTGCAGAAGTTCCAAGTGCACAACATCTAGAAAGGAATTGCTCAGGTATATATATAAAAACACAGCTATATTTTGCTAAAATTTTTATATAGATATACCCCAAGTCTTTGGGGTATGTAGTTGGATATTCACAGTGCTGAAACACAACTGCATTATTTCCAATTACTGCGGGCACAAAATTTCGAGCACAGCAGTAACAAGTTCTAAAAAACAACCATTGCTATATTCCCTGTCCATGAACAGTAGCAAATGTCTACTCCAAGAGGTAAGGTCAAGCACTTCTAGGGATTTTTTTCTAGGGAAATTACATATATGTAAACAGATAGACAAAGCTACATTGACTAGAAGCCCCTTTCTATTTCCTAAAACAGCTGCACACAGGCACTATAATGCACCTGGCTGCACTCCCTTATGTCCATGGTCATTTGGTCTGTGATATCACCCAGGGTGACCTAGCAGAGGACACTGGGTATCAAACAACACTAGAAAGTGCAAGAGAAAGAAAAAAGGCTCTTTTAAATCCAGGCACCATCCCATTCCAGGAGGGCACTTTAAATTAGAATTTCCTAACTATGACAGTAATTGAAATTCAACAGGGCAATTATTATATAGTGAACATACCAGATAAGTATGTTTTATATAAAGATTATTAGATCTAATAAGACGCTTGTCATATATTCCACAACCACCACATGATTTTTCAAAACAGATTTATTGAGGGTGACCAGCTGTATAAGACCAGCTGTATAAGCTGTGTGACCAGTAATACTGGAGTTAAAGAAACATGATCAGCTTAAAAAAGCTGTGAAATTACTGTATCTATTATGTCATAACTGAACTACAGCAGCAAAGGGAAAACTGTTCCTTTTTTAAGTTAGCTTTGCTGTACATTTGACAGCAGCTTGTGTCTAGATGGGTTCAGAGTTTTGCTTTTGATTAGCTATCTCAAGCAGCAGCTATCTGGGGTTGTTATGCTCATATCCATTTACTTCCTATTGGCAAAAGACTCTTAGAAGCATCAGTGGGGATGTAGAATAAAGCTTTCATATTTTAAAATTACGTATTTTAAAATAACTCAGATGGGGTGTCTATTTTAAGGATGTTCTGTAAGTCAAAGACAAAAATTTGCAGGGATACTGAAGCTCTGTTGTGCTCATGCTGAAATTGCATACATATATACATAGATATTACACACCTATATTTACATATATGTATACACAGAAGTTAATAATCAAACTACAAAGTGCAATCTAACTTTGGTTGTTAAGATGCCATCCTGAGTGCTACAGGTACTGTCATTTGGCAAATAACTAAGAAAAGATTTAGCTGTAAAGTTGGGCTCTGAGGTGGTTTGGTTTCACCAGGATTTCTGATAGCTTTCTGCAACAAGTACAGTAGGTCATCACAGGCCCTTAATGCAACATTCTGATCAGTGCAAGAGACCAAGTAATGGTTTCTACAAACACAGTTTTTAATAGCTTGGTATAGAGCTGTCCTAATTTCATTTTTAGGCATGTATCTTTTTTTTTTTCCATTAATGAAAATTCATGCTCTTAGGTTTTATAGTTTTCAAAGAAAACAGCTGCCAGCATTGATCACTATAAATGTACACTGTCAGCATGATACCACTATCACCTTTTCTTAAATTAGTATCAGGGAGTTTACTCCATCTCTAGCATATATCCCAAGACAATCAGTTTAATGGCCTATGCAAGTGACCTGCCAAAATCAAGACAAATTGAGCATGACAGCCAGAAAGTTACCTTATGTCTCCTCTAAAGCCTTATTTAAGTTACATTTAATTCAGAAAATCTAATTTTTCTATATTTAAAGCTCTTTGTAGCATGATTAATTTCACCTACTCTCTTTCTCCTTCACTTAAATTTCCTGTTTCAGCTGACCACTAAATTTTCCACCTTCTATAATTCCAGTAAAGGAAGTTTTCTATGGACTGTTGTCATGACATTGTAGTTTACATACAAATGCTCCAAGGAAGCCATGCATTCACAGATGGCTTTCCACTCATTATGACAACCAGCTCACTTATAAGCCTGTAAGGCTCGAGCTAGAGAAAAGTATTCCATTTGCACTGGGAACATGCAGAGCTCATATACTATTTAAAGAGATACTGTGCAGTTCCTTTTTGCTACAGCTGCAAAACCACACGGGCATAATTATTTCAGTGAAACATCTTCTGCTGACTAGGTAGATACCACAAACACAGTGTAGCTGTTCAGAATAAGGTTCAGATCCATAAACATATCTATAAGCTTTTGATTTCAAGGTGCTATTAACTGCAAAAAATCTCAGTGGGTCTGCACACCAGTAAGAAGATCTCTTCCCACTCCTGCCACAAATGCTTATTATGACTTTTGTCATAACACTTAAACCCCATTCTTTTCTTCACCCATGTGTGAACAGAGGAAAGGGGGACAAGCCTTATCTACAACAAGGGCTTGGGGAGTTTGGTACTAATTTGTGCTTATTAATTGCTTGGAGAGATGAGGAAGAGAGGGAAATGCAAAAGTTTAGTCGTTTTATTACAAGAAGTTGGAAGTGAAGAAGTGGGACACCTTCAGTAATCCTGAAGGAGAGCTCCCGGCTGGGAAAGGGTGTTCAGAGGGAGGCAGTGCCCATGGGCAGCAGAGCCGTGGTGGAGCTGTGATCAAGCTTTTAAGTACTCAGCCTTCTCCATTCCTCCCTTCTGCATAGCTCTCTCTTTCTTACGTACTCCTTAAATTTATTTCATTTGACATTCTTGCCCCAACTTTTTGGATTGTTCTCTTGAACTCTGCTCACTGCAAGCTCTGGGCTCAGTCCTGACACGTGCTGAGCTCCCTTGCGAAATGCCCCAGAGACAGACAAGCCAGCAAGCACCAACCCAGAGTTTTGCAGAAGGGCAGAATCCCACTGTCAGAGAAAAAAACTGAGCAAACAAATCTCTACTAATATTTCTTAACAAGTTAGATTAGCTGATCCTTCCCTACTTGTGATAGTTACCCTGATTTTACACTGCAAGCTAACTACAAGCCCTAAGAACTGTACAAGATACAAGTAACAGTGATGCCCAGGACCTCACAACACAGGAAAATCCTTCATTGCTCAGTGTTATCAGAACAGCGACTAAGGGTAGGTGATCTGCCAAAAGAAAGATCCAGAAATACAGCCTTACTGGCAAAGGACATAAACATCTCATCTCTAGAATGATAAGACAGACTCTACATTTTATCTTGCTTATTTAAAGTTTCCCTCATAACTTCATCCAGCTGGAAATACACACAATTTCTAGAAGAGTTGATGGCCACGAAGTGTCAACTCATGTAGTATTAGCAACCAAGACCTCTCTTACAGAGCTAGCTGTCTGGCAATCTTCAAATGTTTTCCATGGGCAATCCTAAACCTTTAATCTCTGGCGTTTTCTGCCATACTAACCAGTAACTCACACATTTAAATGATCTCTTTTTCTGTGACCTATCATGTCTGCCTAGTGATAGAAACACTTTGTGGAGTCTGTGAACCACTATTTTGAAGCAACAAGCAAAACACACACACAATAGGATAAAATGTATGTTTTGGAGAAACCCGGAAAACAGTTGGCTCGCACAAATTCCTATTCCTAGCTTGCCTGTCCCCAAACAGCTCACAGACAGTTCATAGGTCTATATTAATACATACCATAATGCACTTTATTCTGCATGACTGATAATGAGATTATTGCTCATACACCAAAAGCAAGGCATTCAAAATTGTATCTGTTTATTCCTAAGGAACAAAATGATTGTCAGAGCCTAATGTGTTTATCAATATGAGGCCGAGCCAGAGGTTAACTTGATATAGTTCCAGGAGAATATGATTGTGTCACATGACCCACAGTCAGCATTCCACAAAGCAACTGTCTATAAAAGGGACACCCAACCTGAGAAGGGATTCTCTTTGAAGCAGCACCTGCAATTCACAGGGATGGGTCAGGACCTTGTGACTAACAGAGCAGTGAATCTGAGGTGGGTTATAGACCACGAACTGTAGCTCCAGAATGCTCATTTTCCTTCCTGCTTCCTCCTCAGTCAGACAAGAGCAGTTAGGTTTCCATGTTTCCCTGCCATAGGTGGACCTGAGTGAGCCAGTAGAAGAGGCTGTTTCCTCCCTGTCTGATACGGTCCCCACAAAGGGTTTTAGTCTCCCTAATCTGACCCCAAGGAGCCTCTTTGCTACAAATCCTGACACTAATAGTCCCTACTGTGTGTTACAGAGACCAAGGGCTGAGCAGGCAAGGAAGCCAGATTCCTCTCTCAGTGAAAGCATCTGATCCAAAGTCTTCTCCAGTCAAAGAAGGAGCTCTTGTGGTATTTCATAGGGTTTGGACCAGACTTGAAGGACAGGGCTGATGGGCAGTAGCAGGGATGATGGGCTGGGCTATGAATGTTTCCACGGAGAACAAGAGGCCTTCACTAGGACATGCATCATTATTTCCCAGTTTAAACTTTACTTTTAAGAGAGTATTTGTATTTGCCAAGCCACAAATTACAATTGTCACAGTGGAGATTTCATCAGCAAACAATGACGAGATGAAGATATCACGAGAAGCAAAGAAAAGAACCACCACAAGTGTAAAGCATGCTACTATTTCAATAGTGTACCACAGAAACACATCTGTCAAACAGTATTGCAGTCTGAAGTAATCAGTGCAACTAATTATCACTAATTGTAATATAGTTTCTGTCTTGCTGCTAATACATTTAGACTTGCTAATCAAATCAAACTATTCCAACTTGCTGTGCTGCTTCCAAATAAACATTTCAGTGGGATAAAAAAATGAAGGGTTTTTTTGTTTGTTTGTTTAATTTTGGGGTGGGTTTTTGGGGTGGGTTTTTGTTATGTTTTTTTGTTTTGGGTTTGGGGTTTTTTTTTGGTGGGGTTTTTTGTTTTTTTGTTT
This sequence comes from Erpornis zantholeuca, assembly GCA_013400515.1. Classification (NCBI taxonomy): domain Eukaryota; kingdom Metazoa; phylum Chordata; class Aves; order Passeriformes; family Timaliidae; genus Erpornis; species Erpornis zantholeuca. The sequence goes on from VZTN01000116.1 coordinate 60,723, forward strand.
GGGTTTTCATTGTTGTTGCTATAGCTGTTTGGAGAGGCCAGTGGCCTTTTTTCGTTTATTTCACACTGCAACAAAACTAGTAGAAAATGCCATCAGGAAGACCATTTGGCACTCTGAATGTTTTCATTTAGGAGCCAGAGCATGCTCACATCCTTCCCAGAAGAAGTGCAGGTGAGCAGCACCTTTACAGGATGCCTGTGTGGGTAAACAGATAAACTAGACACAGAAGCCCTGGATTCAGTTTCCAGCTCTTCTGCAAATTTCCCAGCACAACCTCTGCTGCCTTGCTAAACACCTCTGAGCCTCAGTTGCAACTCTGGGGAAGTGGAACTATAATCTGTCTTTGTCTAAACTGAAAGCTCTTCAGACAGAAGTTCTGCCCTGCATTTCTGTGCCTGGGTTAACAACAAGAGACTCCTAAAAGGTTTCCAGGAGCTCCTTTAATAGAAAATAATTGACATGCGTTTTCCAAAACTGCAATTACATTTGAAAATATATAATTTTCCTTCACACACAAAGAAAGAGAAACTAATGGAACTTCTTCCTTTAAAAATTGCACTGTTCTGTACCTTTTTAATAGGTTCTCATTCTACTGGAGACTTTCATGTGTGCCAGAGATTTGCACGTTCTGGAAAGTAGTTTCAGGCAGGTTCAGTAGTTTCAGAACAGGCAGTTCCAAAGTACTGATGCTGTTGGATTGAAGTGAACTCAACTATTCCACCCAGAGTCCTGCACAACACAGAGGAAAATGTGCTATAGGCACACACTGAACACTGACATAATGTTGAAGCTTATTCCTCAAATTACCAATGTAGCCCTGGGAAATCTAAGATTCCTGAAAGATCAGACTCTAAGACGCTTCCTTGTTTTTGAGGACTTTCTCCCATCCTAAATCCAACCACTTCCACGTATGCAGCCAGTCACTTTCTGAGGGAAAACCAACAGTCAGTATTTTGTCTTGTGTGACAACAGAAACACATGTCCTAAAAATGCTGTCAATCAATCCTTCCACAAAACCTTAGCCATTATTTTTGCAAATTCAAATCCAGAAAAGACCACAGTTAATGTAACAATGGAACAGTATTTCAATATTTAGCAGTGCCTAAAAAGCATTAACCAAATTCACTCACAGCTACCATTAGTTGCCAGCTTAGCACAAACATCTGACATTCCTAACAAAAAAAAAAAAAAGAAAACAACTACATTTTATACCAAAGAAGGCTTTGGATTTTAATTAACTTTTAGACTTTGAACTTTGCAAACAGGTACTTGTAACAGAGTTTGCAAAGGCCATTTAAAATTGTCATGTTGATCGAGAAATCAATGTACTTTCATAAAAGGCAACTCATTAGCAGTAAATATTCATAACTGCCAGGTTTTCCACATACAAGATGCTCATGGAGGCTACTGAAGCAAACAGTAATCACAAAGATTTAAAATTGTGACAAGATGATCAAAATTAGCTCAATATAGTAATAAAAAAAATCTGACCTTTTTAAGAAGACTTCAGAATGCCCAAAAATCAGAGCCTGATCTATTTTCCCCTAAATTAATTTAAAGTTGTTTTGGGATCTGAAATCTCTGAGGAAGGCTGAGTGTGCTCGAGAGGCACTGCCACTGCACAGAGCAGAAAATGCTGATATGCTGCAGCCCAGTTCTGTAGGGTTTCTGTAGGCACTTCCTAAGAGGTGCTAAACATCCCCAGCTCCCAGCAGTCTACAAAGAATGAGGATGTGAGGATGTGATCATCTTCCTGATGCTTGACAGGGACAAGACCAAACCTGGGGCTGTGGACTGATCTGCACTTTGGAGTGCCAGACTAAGCATCCCTTTGGAGATGTATAAAACCAGCTCGTTGCTCTTAATAAATGTCTGATTCCCTGCTGGTCTGACTCCATCCCTTGGTTGTTACAGAGAGGCACTTGGGTGTGTGGTTAGTGCCACACACCCAAGTACCAGTGCCAGAACTACCAAGATAAAGACAAAATTTCACAGGACTTCGTTTGGACATCAATTCCTTGCTTACAACCCATCAAAATCAAATAAAGTCTATGAAACAAGCCACAACAGTATTACACTTGAGCAAATCACATAACTTCCAGAAAATTAATATTTTTTACATAGATTCCATACCTTAACACCACCTAAGTATGTAGAGTTGAGATTCAGGAAGTTCATCGTGGAATCCTTTCAACTATGTAAATCAGAACAAAATGAAAAACAAAAATCAAACTTCCTCTGGTGGACTACCATGCATTCCATCAGGAATGAGATTAATCTAAGATGTGAGAAACAACTGGAGCTATTCTGGCTTTGAGGAGGAAACACTGTGAATGAGAGTTCACAGATGAGTGGGTACAAAGAAACTGTGTGGGAAGGAACAAGAGCTCACACATCTGTCAGCTCTGTCAGACTTCAGGTAGAACTCCAGCATCAATACATACCCCATGGATTTTCCTGAAGGTCTTTGAAACTGTAAATTACCACACTGATGGCACCAATGTATACATAAAAATCCCTATTTCTAAGAGAGAGAATGTGGGCAATACTCCTAATTTGATTTTTTTTCAGTGATTATTCATGTAAAAATTGAAGTGCAATTTAATATTAGTTACTAACACAGTTATTAATAGTTAACTGCTACAGAACATTTTGTGAAAGAAGGCAACCAAACGGAAAGATTTTACGTGACAGATATGTGGGATTTATTCATTCTGCAGCATCCTGCAAACTTACCAGTAAAATAGCAGGATGTCAGGTGTTTCCTGGTTGTAACAAAGCTCCCATTGCATTACATGAGACATTGCTGATCTGTGCACCTGTATGCTACAAAATAATAGAGCCCAGTTCTGCTTTCCTAAAGAATAGTTTGGGATGAATGAAAGCCCTTAGCCTGCACAGATCTCTGATTTGCCAATCCACAGCCTGAGGGAACAAATAACTTCTCCTTGTGAAGTTAGCTTTGGGTGACTCAGCTCCCTAAGCCAACTCATCCATTTAAAAATAGGAAAGGAGACTGAGGTGCCTCAGGGAACCAGCTGAAGTACACATAGCATTAAACCACCAAAACAATGAAGAGATCTTACAGACCCAAGCCAACAAGCCAGCAACCAGAATACACTTTCCAAGTCACATCAACACTGGGCCCCTTTTTATACCTTGTTCCTCCCTTTCTTTGTCACTGTCACAATTAAATTAAGGTTTTGCATAGCTACCAAGTGGTCAGGTTTGCTGCTGTCCTTAGTCAGAGTTAGTAGCTAGATGGAGAACACAGATAGTAAACTTGATAAACAACAGTCAGTCTTTTAGAGCTGTATCTGCAGCACACTATGCCTTAACTGTGGCCTTAACTTTAGCTGGCAAATCACTCTGCACATAAATAATAACACCAAAAAAAGTCCTGCAGGTTCCAGAAACATTTGTTTCATTCATGAGGTTCTCAGAGTGGCTTCCTCCAAGAAATAAAGTCAGCCTGGAGCTTTGGAGGGGAGGAAATTGGGGTGCTTGGCCCAGTCAATACGAGGGGGGTCCCACTGGCACTGTTACCCAGAGTCCAGGGGGGAATTAAAAACCTGTTCCATTTCAAAATTTTACCACCTTTTGCTAATTCCAGTTTAAAATGCAAAATACAGTTTTACAATACCTTTGTGTGTTACTGAGAACCTTCTGTGCAATTTCAACAAAACTGGACAGAAGGGTTGATATCCTGAGGATATTAAGTTATCAGCAAGCTTCACAAAAATGTGAGGTTCACTATTTGGATTAACTGAAGGTCAGGCACCACAGATGACTTCTCAACAGGCTTTAGAGAATTAATATTTGAGAATACCTTTGTCTCTGCAAAACCTTGAACCAGAGCATGCCTCTTCCTTGATCACCAATAAAGGCACATACCTATCAAACACTAGTGTTCACAGTGTTTATGCTCACAGAACAATGTATACAGGAAAGTAAAATTGCCACAGGAACATAAGGCCTAAATATCACCTGCTCTGCATTTGCAGCAAGTTGAGACCCTCACCATTTTGGTAGCCTGACTTAACTGAGGCATATTTTTAAAATGTTTTGAAGGTCAACAATACAGAAAAACTTCCTGCAATTTCTGTTTAAAAAAAGCAAAACAACACCTATTATAATTCAATTTCCACACATGCAGAACTTGGCTTTGGAAACATCTGTTTGTGGATTTAATTCTGACTCCAGGTTCCCAATCAGATGAAACATCTCTTTGCTCTCCTTTGCTTTGCAGCACAAATGTTTTACCCTCATCTGAAACTTTCCAGGTCACTGCTTGACCTTTGGCTTTACCATTGGGGTTTTCTTAATCTAAGTCAAACTCTTTCATATGTTTATCTCCCAGAATAGATGGAAACACATTTTCCCAGCCCATTCTGTCTCAGCTGTCAAGGACTGATCTGTAGCCCACTGAAGGCAGTGAGAACTAGTCTAATTGGTAGGGAAATCTAGTAGAATCCAGCCAAATCCAGGCTGTGTGCCAGGGACTATCCATTGACTTGAAAAGGCTTTGGATCTGATCCTGTCGATACTGGTGACCACAACACTGACTAAATCTGAAAAGGAAAGAGGAACAGGGTGAAGGAAATTGGGAAAAAAAGTCATTTCTGAATATGTTCCTTGGGCAGTTTCTACAAATGTATTGAATTTTAATGAGCACCTGTCCTACTGTCTGTTGTCCCTTCCCAACCATAAAACCCTGGGGGCTGCTGGACTAAGGCCAGCCCTGGAGACAAGAACTTCTCTGATCAAGGACTTGGGGACAGGGACCAGAGGTGCTGTTGTGATCAGTCTGTTCTGGGACAACACACATATGGGATTGTAGTTACAGACAGTTTCAACAGAAGCTTAGTCTGCTTTGTCAGGAACACTGGAACACTGTTGAGAGCTTTTAAAAATCCAATTCTGCATAATTTGCTCCACAGCAAAATGCAGATGTATTGAGCCAGAAAAGTGTGGCTGAACATGCTGACACTTCTCTGAGCAGAACTGCACTTCAGAGACTTTATGAACTGCTCTTTAAGCCACAAAAAACTCAGCAATGTGCACACTGGAGAGACAAAGCACCTACAGATGTAGAACTGCACTGAAACCCTGACTCCCTGTATGCCTTACAAGCTTCTGACTGTAATCCTGTAATGTTAGCTTTATACATGCACAGCATTTCCTATCCCCCACTGTGGTTAGTGGAGTTTCAGCTTGAAAATTACATTTTGCTGCATCATGTATAGACACTTTATACTTGAAAGTATCCGGTCTCCAACACAATTCACATCATACTGCACAGATATAAAATTCTAGAATGATGAAACAGAATGTTTACTTCTAACTACTAACTAGTCTAATAAAATCAGATAAAAACAACAACAAAAAACAAACAAACAAACAAACAAACAAAAACCCCCAAATGAAACAAAAAACAACAACAACAACAACAAAAAGTCTGGTGCAAACCTTCCTTCAGTTCTTTCAGATTGTGAAAGAAGTGAACCGAGTTCTGTTAAAATCCCACTTTTACTCATACTGAGCCAATTATGTTCTCCATGAACATAAATGGATAGATTTCACAATATTTTAAACCTGCAGAAAATATGACCTATCCCTGAGATGTCCTTGTGGATTCAGATGTTCCACTGGTAAAAACAAGATTACAGGATGGCAAAGAGCATCAAGTACCTGTAAATATAATGTATTTACCCTGTAAATATTGTGGTCAGTCAAAAAGCAGTTCCACATTACAGCACTCTGCCAACTTCTGCAGAGTTATTCCTGCCATACATCAGAATCAGTCTCTATATTAAGCTCTTTGCCTCAAAAATTCATAAAAGTCCAAGTCACAGAGTTAAACTCAACATGTCCTTAAAAAGGCAGTACCAATGCCTGGATAGACAATGAAAAAGAAAAAAACAAATCAAAAATCAAAGCAACTGTGTATTATAAACTCCAAAGTTCTGTGACTTTTACAATACAGTGTCAGTGATCAAGAAATGACTGGGTGTGGCACTTTGTGCCCTGGTGATGTTGACAAGTCAGAAGTTGGACTCAGTAATCTTGGAGCTGTTTTCCAACCTAAATCATTCCATGATTATACAATTTTATGATTATCAGCCAAAGCATGTCACATGCTGAAACAATTATGGTAGGGGAGATAGTTTCAACTGCTTCTTCCCCTGTACTTATTATTTTTAACAAATATTTTTTAATATTTTCGTGGTTCTTTACACTTTGGAAGGCTAGAGAAATATTAACCAATTAGTCCACAATCTCAAACTTCTCCACTGAGGCACTCTTTCATTAAACTGATAAAAACACTCACCTGTTTCACCTGCATGAAAGAAAACTTCAGACCCAGTAAATGATGGGAGGCTAAGCAGAGCCTGCTGGTCCTGCAGAATCCCACGAACACAGCTTTTAAAATACACTCCTACTTCTTCCAACATTAGGAATGTTAACATGAAATATCTTTAAACCCCGAATCTCCAAAGCTAGCAGACCCTGGCACTCCAGTTCAGGGGGTAAAACAGTATCTTAGTACCCTGTGTTCATCACATTTTTTCTGGGCACTGAGTGGGGAGAACAGGAAAGTAAGGGTTAAGTCTGGACTCTCAGGCTTGAACTGACAGACACAGAGGAAGTAAAGTTTTTCATCAAAATTATTGCGGGAAGGTGTCATCTTTTTCAGTTACCATCAATATCAGTGAATGTTGCACCAAGATTACATCACTTGCTTTCTTTTCACTTTTCCCCTCCCATTTTCTGTGCCATCCAAACTCAGACAAGGGTAGAAAGACAGACAGACAGATAGATACACAGATAGATAGACAGACAGACAGATACACAGACAGGTAAGTTGGACTTTACTTCTGTCCCTTACTGGCAGAAAGAAGAAAAAAGGATTAAAATACTGCATGTTGCTGCTTTTTCTTTATGACAGTGTTAAACACTCTACCCAAGATTATTTATAGCAGTTTCACAAGCTCATTCACTTTTCCAGCAAGCATCTGTACAAACCATGCCATCTTCTGGTGCTTCCTGGCAGCTAAAAAAGAAATACCAGAGTCAGAACTTAAACTGTCACCTCCGTCCCCATGTAGGGAGTCCTCTCTTTGTGAGCCTGTATCTGAGTGCAGCACTGCACCCTGAAAAAAAGTTTCATGGCTCTTCCGGTGTTTCATGGCTCTTCAAGGCTCTTTCAGGCACCACAATCCCAGTGAAAAATGAAGTACCAGAAACAGTCTGATTTACTGTGAAATAACAACTCTGTCCTACAAACTGGGAAATCTGTGCTTTGAAAGTCTCTGTATTCAACTTACTAATAAAAACACTCCAATGACTGATGCCATAAGAACTAGAACAGAAAATAATTTTGAAATCAGTTTCTTAATATTACAAAAGCATCTATCCATTAAGAAGTTTATGACAGCTGGAACCAGCTCTTCACTTGATGTAAAATAGAGACTGGCCAACATGTTGAGCTACCCTTTCATTCTTTAACTTTTTTTTTTCCTGTATCCTGCAGAAATAGTTCCAAACATTATGGCTCACAGACAAGTAGCTGCTATGTGTTTTCTTCTTGTGCAGCCAGCCAGGCCTCCTCAACATCTTTGTATGCCACAGATTCCCTTGGATAATACAAGATTGTTTGTTTGCTTCTACTTTGTCAATTGGAAAGTTGTTCCAGAAACTCATTCTTCTTGTCACTTTGAGACTAACACAATGTCCAGCCTTTATTTCTACTGTAGTTGCAGTAAGAGGACCACTGTAGAATGTACCTTTACACACCTTGTACCTCTCAAGTTTTATTTAAATGTTTGTTACTCCACAAGAACCCCACTACACACTAATCCATCAGCATCCACAGTTCTCCATTAATTCTGTGATGTAGTGTGTGTTTCTATGTAGACTCTTGACTGTGGAGAAAGAGTGTCATGCCATTGAAAAACATGCTGACAGCAGGAAATCAGGGCTGTGCATCAGGCAAGAATTGTGTAAGATTAGCTATACCTGCAGGAAACTGAGGAATAGCTGGGTAAAAACCAATCACTTGTATTATCACAGAATCACAGAATGGTTTGTGTTGGAAGGGACCTTAAAGATTATCTTGTCCCACCCTCTCCCATGGGCAGGGACACCTTCCACTATCCCAGGCTGCTCCAAGCCCCGTCCAACCTAGCCTAGAGCACTTCCAGGAATGGGGCACTCAGCTTCTCTGGACAACTTGTCCCAGGGCCTCATCACCCTCACAGCCAAGAATTTTTTCCCTAACTTCTAATCTAAACCTACTCTCTGTCAGATTTAAGCCATTTCCCCTTGTCCTGTCACACCAGGCCCTTGTAGTCTCTCTCCATCTTTCTTGCAGATTCCCTTCAGGTGGAAGGCCACAACTGGGTAACCCCACAGCTTCTGTTCTCCAGGCTGAGGAATTCCAATTTTCTCAGCCTTTCATCAAAGCAGAGCTGCTCCAGCCCTCTGATCATCTTGGTTCCTTCTCTGGACTTGCTCCAACAGCTCCATGTCCTTCCAGTGCTGGGACCCAGTGCTGGAGGCAGCTCTGCAGGTGGGGTCTCACCTGAGCAGGCAGAGGGGCAGAATCCCCCCTCCCCTGCTGCTCATGGCACAAACCCTGTACCATTGGGTCACAACCCAACCTGTGCAACCCAACCATTAGGTCACAACCCAACCCAGCCTGGTGAGAGGAAGCACCATTGGCTTTTTGATCCACAACCCAGCTGCTACACAGCTCCTTGTAGCACTGAAGGTCAGCAGCAGTAAAGTTCTGGATGAAAGAATGCTGCTGGCTTTTTAAAGAGACTATTGCATGACCACTCATTTATTCCCTTGTTTTGTAACAGCCAATATTATTTAACATTAAAAAAAATGTTACTATGCTCTCTTTCAATTATACTTGCTGACTTTTCTATAGTGAGCAAAACATTCAGAGTAAACTAAGTCAAGTAAGTTTCAACTGCGTTTATGAACCTCATTGATTTTTTTAGGTCTTGTGTACTGGATAATACTACAAACATTCGGAATCTGAAAGGAGAGGTAATAATTCCTACTGAAAAAGGGAAGTGGTGGTATTTTCTTAAAAAATATAAGGAGTTCAAAAGTGCCCCTCTAATGTTCTATCCAAGGAAGATATCAAAATCAATGGACACGAACTTCTGTTAACACAGGCAAATTAAGTGCAGACTGCAACCCAAAATACTATAATGCCTTGGAAGAGACTTTAACCTTGAGGGACCCTGTTCCCAGCCATAGTGGGATATAGGTCTTTTATCTGCAATAAGAAAATAAAAGCTTTAAATAAAATTCCAGAATTCCATTAGATCTGAAATGGCCCAGATCTTAGGGATCAGAGTAACGTGGGAAAAGATAATCGGGGTTGGTTCTCCATTCCCATTATGAATACAGAGGAACACAGTTAATATACCTGTGCCCACAAGCATGGAAACTGCCTTCCTCCCTCTCCTCCATTTATGGCCTGGGATATCATTATAAAGACAGAAGGGCCAGAGTTGAGTAGTGCTGTTTAAGCATCAGAGGAACTCACCAGCAAGGAACACATATTGGGTAAACCCACATTAATCACTGCTTTCAAGTCAGGAGCATATTTCTGAAACAGATTACCCTGTCATCTGATGAAGGCAGATCTTGTACTTTGTTTCACAGTGCAAAGTAATTCAGGAGTGGACCAAGTGGATTCTGCTGGGATTAGCCTCAACAGCAGAGCACGCTTCTGTAGCACACGTAATGTTCCACACAATAACAGCCATTCAGTCCTTGGGATTAGACTAGGCATGGTTAGCCTGAACCTTTGGGATGGGTACAGTGTCCTTGCTGTACTGTTCTGCTCTCCAGATGTTCCACTGCACTGCACAGTGGCATAACCACCGCCCTCCCATGAACTCCAAATGACCAAAGAAAGCTTCTCTTTGTGTTTCGATCTAAAAAACCTTCAGGGTGAAAGAGCCAAAGCCACACAGCAAAGACAGAAGCCAGAGGGGAGCCAGCACAACTACCAGTGACTGGCAGAAGTTCACTTTTCACTGTACAACTACTTCTCCGACCCAGAGAGCATTATAAGCACCCACATTAAAACCAGATAATCTTAGTCCTAAAGAAGTGACAGCATTAGATGCCACCATCTCTCAGCACTTTGTATTTTCCTCTTTGCCCAGCTGAGGTGGGTTTACCTACCTAAACAAACAGAAAAACAATTTCCCTCGTGCATTTCACTAGATCAGCTTTATGTTACACCTCCTGGAACACAAGTGAGGGAAGCAAAGTGATGCATCCTTTCTGGGAGTTAAAAGTAAGTTATTTCAATATTGAAATTATTGAGCTTGAAATTACCACTCTGAGGTGGGACATTGCCACTCTAAATAGAGGGTTATTCAAACATTTTAACATGGACAACTGGATAAAGAAATGCTAGTAATGACACTCCAGTAGAGGAAAATCAATCACACCTCCAGTTATAGCTGGTAATTAAAAATAGATGTAGTATATTAGCCTTGAGAAATAAAAATGCACAGCATTTTGACAACTAGTGATTTGATATTACTGATTGGCATTTTGACATTACTGATTTAAATCGCATTAAAACTCAACTTCCTGCACATTTCCTGGGTACACATTCAGCAAAAGCTTGTTCCATGAAAGACTGTATCAACTTCAAGCAAATAAACAAAGAAAGAGTGAAAAGTGTGCACAGGAGTATCAATCCTCATCTTAACACCCCTTCTAGCATCAAACTTGCAGAAGACAATTCTTGCCTATCATCATTAGCTAATTAATCTCAAAATGTTCTCTTCTATTTCTCCTGGGAACTAAGGAAATGTGGGAAAAGGAGACTGCTCAGACCTGTGCCAGTGGGTATCCATAAAGTCACATTATGCCTGCCAACACTTCCTCCACAGAAGCCCCACAGCTTCCACTTTGCTGGGAATTGGGCAAGAAAATCATCTTCCCATTTCAAACTTTGACCTATCCCTCTTTATTTGTCATCCAAATACCAGGACCTCCCTGCTGTGTTCACAAAGAACCTGTAAGTTTTAATTTCAATCCCTTTGTTTTAGATACCACCTGAAATTCCTCTTCTCATGCTCTTTGTTTTGATCTCTGTATACACTGTACACCTCTTCTACCAGGTGAAGGGGACTTTTCTCTTTAAAATATGAAGGGTGCCTGTGCCAACACCCTTGTGTTTAACAGAATCTGATCCTTGAAACATAAATCCCTGTGTCTACTTTGTCTTCTAAGCCATTTCCACTAAAAACATTTGGGATGCTCTTAAACAACAGTGAGTTCCCTCAGAACAATATTGGATAGGCATGTAAAGCAATCAAATAATTTTTAAGGCTGATTCATTGCACATTCAACACAGCAAACCAAATTCCCACAGAAGTCCAGTATCCACTAATTCCAATTTCAAGATTTTCTAAGTTGAAAATAGTATAATGACTCAGAGGAAATTGCACCTACCTCGTGGATCCTTAGCCAGAGAAGGTAAAATTCCTTCAGTGGACAATAACCCAACAGACTATAGGAGCACTGAGTTCAGTCATGTCAAGAAACTGCATTTTAATAAATGCCAGGTCAGGTACATGTCTAGTCTGCTGAGAACTGTGCATTTTGAAAACTTTATGTATTTACATGATAGGTTGGAACAGCCCAGATGATGAATACATAACTATCTGATAAACAAAAGATCTTTTCCAAGGAACAATGAGTCATTAAGTAAATATGTGGCAATTTTCAGCCAGTTCTTATTGAGACTTTGTTCTGGAATAACATTTTTAAAGCTATCTTTTTATACCAATATCTAAAGGTTTAGCCACAGCCTTTAGAGAAAGACCATCAGCAAACCACTGGCTGCTGCTAACCTAAACTGGAGCCAGCTTAATGAAGGAGGAAGAACCTGGGAGATCAAAATGTATCAGTGACTGTGCAAGTTTATAGTTTGGGGATGGTGAGGGAACTTAAGTCCACCTGGCCCAGATTTTTGGGAAGTATAAACAGGCAAAGATCAACTAAACTGAAGAAAACTACAAAATCTTAACGTAACAGATGTCAGACCTTTCCCTTCCTTTTTTTTCCCCCCCAAACAGTGAAGCAAAATAGAAGACTATCAGAAATTGTAATTACAGACAGAGTTGATTGCATGCCACTTTGCCTAGCTAACACTAGTAGAACTAATAGGGCCATACAGGTGGAAGATCTTTAGAAAATACATCGGTGGATTTCAGGCCAGCTTTCAGGACTTTGGATCATCTTACAAAATCTATCATTATCATTTGACAGCACTCAGTTTAATAGGTGGCAATTTCAAAGAGGAGCCAGGGACTGAATTGCAAAATAACCCAACAACTCGACTTTGAGAGAACCATAGAAACACAGAACAGCTTAGGTTGGAAAGAATATCTTGTTCATAACTATATGCTATTTTTCTATAAAATAGGATAGCAAGTTCATAACAGTGGGTGAAATGGACCACCTAAGGCAACCCAAGGTAGGAAAATTCCAGGTTCCTTGCTCTGTATTTGTGACAGTAAGCAAAGTCACTCAAAGATGAGTTTTGGGGAAAGTTTATTCTTCCACTGTGTATGGAAAATGTCAGCTACTACTGCCTTCACTGTTTGCATTACCTTATGGTTTGTGAATCCTGAAGGAGAATCTCACTAAGCCAAACCCTAAATACACACAGGACAAAAACAGACCCAGACCCAAAGAGCTTCAGCATATTTAGGAGAATGACTTTAATTAAGAAAGTGCAAAAGAAAAAAAAGATAAAATAACCAGCCATGGCAAAAATTTTTCAACCCAAAGGCCTGAGATCCAGAGCTTAAATCCAGATATAGTCTCATAAATAAAAATGATCTATCTAAAGATGCCATAAATACAAGTTCATACTGAAGGCCTCATAAACTCTCTGACTTTAAAATGCTCAAATGCAAGCAGCCTCCTAGCCAAGGACGGAGACTGAAGCTCAGACTCTATTCTTAAAACAAATCTTCCACCTTTCTTCCACCTACCTCAGGCTCAGTCCTGGCCTAGATCTCAACCCAACTTCCACCAGTTTTATGAATTTATACCTCAGTCTCAACACCATCTCTAGGAGCTGCTGATGACTCCCCTCTTTACTCATCGGTGCTAGGCCTCTGTGTGTTTGCACATACACACGGCAGGGAGAAGGGATGACTCTCCAATGTCAAAAAAAATCAGCTGAATGCTGCATTCCCAAATTGAATTTGGCATACAAATATTATAGGCTTTTCACAATACTTTTCACAATATATTATTCATGCAGAATGTACTCAGCTTTCTGTTGTTCCTGCTCTCGTTATTTATAAATGAGTCTTTGCTTCATCTGGGGATGGAAGTTCCTTTAAGTTTCCTTTACTATAAGTACTTCTGTAATGAGGTACAGTGCTAGCACTTAGAGGGTTAAAGAAGTTTTTGGAAATGTTTGTGCTTCTGGAAAAAAAATTATTTTCTTTCTTTCTTTCTTTCTTTCTTTCTTTCTTTCTTTCTTTCTTTCTTTCTTTCTTTCAGGAAAATCTTGCTGATTTGTTTTAGCCAATCTGATACACAGGTTCCTAATTCCACCCTAAATATTTCAGAAAATAATTAAGTTCTTCATTTTGTTCTCTCTTACTGCAACATTTCTGAATGAAATTTCTTAGTATGTTAAGAGTCTTGTTTTAACACCTCACTTAAATATTCCCAGCTCTATCACATAAAAAAAAATTAACCTAGGACATGGTCTTCAAATGCTGTGCCTGTCATAAATATTATTTCTCATGACAGGACATGAATTGTTCCAGTAACAGCAGATCCCTTTTGTTAGGGCCAATACAGCTGCAGAAAAACATGTAAGCCTTTGTCTAGCAATATTGCAAATTTCATTATTTAGCTTGTTCTACAGTTCGGACTGCCATCATTAATCCTGGTGATCGTGCAAGATTCTAGTGCATTCCCCCAGCTTAGAGTTTTTTCAATCCAAATTGAGTTAATAAACAGTGGGCTGAATTGTGAAAGAGAAAAGTAAGTTAATCACATGGCAACTGAATCACTTTTGGCTCCAGAGCACATCCTTCTGTTTTAAAACCCGTATCACCATGGTTTAAAGGGGAATGGGACTGCATCCATTTACCTCTCCATTTTTTACCTCTTTTACTGCTTTTAAAGTTCAGAGGATTTTTTTATGCTGCTACTAAGGCTGAGATACTGCAGATCCAAAAGGTCTAAGAGGCAGGCTGTCACCTGAGATACTGAAAACAGAAAACTGGAGAGATCATATTTTGGAGTGAAAGGAAACTTTTTTTGAACTAAGGACTCAAGAAATGTAATAGTTTGCCACTTAATGGAAATACATTTACACTTCACTAATGTTAAGCAAAGAAACAATTCCATCTCTTTCACAAACCATCTCCTGTCTACTTGCAAATATCAATGGGCTTTATGAAATGGATGGGTTTTGTCTTTTTAATATGAACCCCTAATATATTAGCTCTTAAGTGAAGTTTAATGAAGCCATCCCCAAGAGCAGTATCTTTAAGCCAACAGTCTCCATCTTCTGGGGGTTCTCCTAACACTCTGGACTGCCTTCATCTGCCCTCTCCCCTCCTCACCTGCTTTTCTCCCTCTGGTAATATTCTGCTTTTTATCACACCAGTGGAAACTCTGGGTAACTCCAGTGAACTCCAGGGAAATATATTTCTGGACTTACACCTGCCTAGCCAGGAGAAAATGTAAATTGAGCTGAATAGTATTTCGTTTGCTCATTAAAGGCATTTTTCCCCCTTTGATTTATAAGAAAAAAATAATGAAGACTAGATTGTATTGCCCATACTCATCTTCATTAATATCATATTCCTCCAAAGATCCTATTGAAAAAAGCTACTCACATACTCTTTCACTCAAAACATATGAGGATAACTTGGTCTGCAATTAGCAGTGGAGAGAACAAAAAGTATTTCTTTCAACAAAGATAAGCCCTGTAGGTCATTTGAAGGAGGGACAGCAGTGCAGAATTTCAATTGGTTTTTGAAACAGCAGCTTTTTAAAAATATATTTGCAGTTTAAGAGCTAAGTTTTATCTGGGAACACAAAAAAAAAAAAAGATTGCAAATGCTTCTGTCACTCCCATATTACAATTAGTTTTAGAGGGGTGAAAAATGAGAGATTAAAACAACTCCATGTAACAGGGAGAGTAAATAACCTCCAAATCTGGAAACTCATTGGTGTGTGCAGTGAGGACGAGCACCAAGTACAGCACATCCATGGAAAAAAAGTGCACTGAAAAAAGCTGTGGTTGTTTTCCATTTAAATCCATGCCTATTCAAAACAGTCATATCTGAATTTCGAAGAGCATGCAAAATCACTATGCATTTACCATAATAAATGCTTTTTTTTTTAACTAACAAAACAGAACAGATACAAATGAACCAATCAGGGATCTCAAGTGAG
>VZTN01000116.1:86454-105575 GCA_013400515.1 Erpornis zantholeuca
AGATGGGGATAGGGATAGGTAAAGAGATGGGAGAAATAGGGAGAAGGAGAGGAAGAGGGAGAGGGGTAGAGGATAGAGATAGTTGAGGATAGAGGGGGTAGGGATAGGGATAGTTGAGAGGGGGGAGAGGGACAGGACACAGGGCCAGAGGTGGGGATAGGGACAGGAACAGGGACAGGGGATACAGAGAGGAATAGGAGATAGGCACAGGGATAGGGGATATGGACTGGGGTAGGGACAGGGACAAATACAAGGATTGGGATAGGGATGGGGATAGGGACAGGGACAGAAATAGGGACAGGGATATAGTGATAGGGATAGGGATAGGGATAGGGATAGGCAGGAGCTGCTACAGGGATAGGGATAGGGAAAGGGAAAGGGAAAGAGACGGGAACAGGGGGAAAGTACAGAGGAAAGCACGGGAGCAGGAAGAGGGGATTCGGCTTCCTTTCCCTCCCCTGCCCACCCCGAGCGTGTCCCCTGGGGACTGCCCTGGGGTGAGGGAGGGACCCCCTCTGCTCCACGCGGTCCTATTCAACTTCACCCACGTTCCCCTTCTCCAGCCGCTGGATCTCCTCTGCCCTTCCCCGTCCCTGCCCGCACGGGGGGAGCAGGCGGGGCAGCCGCACTTCGCCCGTCCTGCCCCGTCCCGGCGATGCCTCCTTCATCCCGCCGTGAGGTGCCGTGCCCGCCCCAGGGAACCCCCAGCAGCCCGGGTTCGGCCATCCCGAGGATCCCGGGAGGTGTCACCTGCTTCAGGCAGAGGTTCAGGCACTGGAGGGTCACAGGGTCTGGGAGAGTCAAAGGGCAGTGCATGCGGTTTACGCCGTTCCTCATTCACCCCATCTACCTGCTCAGCAGGACAAGCTTCTGTACCCCACTGCTCGTGTCCTCACGCTCCAAAGTGAGATGTCAAACCTGAGACACATTAAAAAACAAAATTTAACCGAGGAAGATAAAGTCTCCTGGCAGATGAGATACTTTCAGGCTTGCAGCTAAGGGAGAGAACAAGGAGTTGTCTAATATCAATGGGAAAGGGATGGGAGTGTGGGACATTTGGACACGGGACACACTCAAATGAACCTGCTGCTGAAGGATGGCGATGCAGACCTTCTGACTTGTTTAGTTAATAAATAACAGCAGCGATACTTTGAACAGAAGGGTTGGCTCAAGCAGATGCTCCAGTTCAGCCAAGTCAAGTTATGGTTGCAGCCGTTAGTACGCGATCCAAGGGCCAGTAGGTCACCCTGCACCACAGTTGTGCTCCAGATCAGGTGTGGACAGAAACACAACACCTTGATGTCACTTCTCTTCCACGAAAATGTGAAAAGGCTCCAGGTCCTACAGAGAGACTCCAACTGATGCAGCATCAAGCCAGCTCTCAATTTTTAAAAGTAGATTCAAACAAGCAGCATGAATATATTTGAAGTCAGTGTTTCACCATGCAGCTGCAGTATTCTCCATGCAGTAATGGGAGCTGTGCAGTTAGATTTACTGTTGTCTTGATGAATGGCTGGAGTAAAGTTGGAAGCCAAAAACAATGATCAGAATAATTTTATGGATGACAGTCAAAATTTAGGGCACCTTTTAGCTAGCAGTTAGCTGATGGAGTGCTAGAGACCACAACTTGAGTGTATACACACTCCCATTCACTGATTGAACACTGATATATTATTTTATCTGCACTAAAACACAAAGCTGAAACAGCCTAAATCATTAGTCAGTATTTAAAACACGCAGTGCTGCAGTTGTGCTTGGATGCCAATTTAATAACTAAGTTCATCTCAAAACAATTTAAAGACACCAATATATACCAAAACCAACTTACATCAGCTATACTCTAATTAAAACTGGTTTGAGATATGTGTTGTGAGTCCAAAATAATGTATCCAAGTTCCATTAAACTTCTCAGACATATTCTATTCAAGCATAGGATAACTTCTTACACTAAGGTAATTTGAGGATTCATGGTGAAATATTCTTAGCCTACCAAAATTAGGAGTAAAGTCTAAATGAAAATTTTCTATTAACCTTACAATGAAAAATTATTTTACAAGAGCCTTATTTGCATTAGTAAGATTTGTTAAGGTAATGGGCTACACTTACAGCATTTGTTTGTGCTGGAATACAGCTTGAACAGGTGAAAGCAGGAAGTCTCGCTCTTTCTCTCAAGGTCAGTTTGTTTCCATAATGTACTTGTTATCTGAATTAAAATATCAAAGGGATTTTTAATTCTCAATCAATAAAATGGCTTAGCTGATGGGAGACTTTTAAAATCTAAACTCTACTCACATTTGTAAAGACAAATCAGTCAGTCCTGCAGACACTGATAAGTATGGAAATCTTTCAATGTCAAAGCAATGTTATTTCTCATGTGTTCTGTACAAAGGTATTTTGTGTGTTAGACCAACCAAAGCAGGGCTTTGCCAAGTAATTTTGTAAATTGTGAAAGTTACCTTTGTAACCACTGGTTATAGCAGAGCAAAGCTTCTGAGTTCAGCCATCAACTAAAACTGATTAAACTAGTAAAGTATGATTTCTTTACATGTTAGTGGCTAATTCATTTATACTATGCTTCACGATATTGATTTGTCAATTTGTTTTAATGCGTATTCCATTGGTAGAGCAAAGAGCCTTTTTCTTACCATTACAAAATAGTCACTTGCTGACCAGAACAAAACTAGAGATTCCTGTAAGCCTGACTTCCTGCAAAGATGTGTACAGTTTCATGAAGTTGACAATTTAACTTTAACTGCAAGGGTGAGGGTTATCATGTCATCCTCCCCACAGCAGTGAGATGTCAACAGGAAAAGTTTAGAAACTTGTTCAACCTGCCCACCATTCAAAAATTGGTTTATACATCTTCAATGCTACTATGATGGGCCACAAATTTTAATTCAAATATAAATTATAAATTATAATGAATTGCATTGCTTTTCATTTATTGATGCTGCTAACATTGTTTTCTAGGGAAGTTGTGTAAAATACATTAATCTGACAAATACATTTATGCAATAACATTATGCAGTCACCTATGAAAATATTAACAGCTTTATGCAATTTATTCAAGGATTATGATGGCAAAAATCATCCTGCTTGGAAAAGCTCAGTGGACTTCCCTTAAATCTCTTCCTCTGCATAAGGAGCAGCTACAGTTTAGCTGGGAAATGCAAAATGAATTGGGGGGCGAGTAGGATGGCTGGCAGTGTTGCAGGGCTTGCTTAAGCATAGAATTTTATGGTTGGTGCTTTAAAAAAAAAGGCAATTTTGAATGGAGTGTCATACTTCATGTGATTAAACACATTTTTCATTGTCTCCTGAAAAGATTATCCTCACTCTTAGAAGTTGTGGGACGACAGAACTTCTCCAGAAGAAACTGCACTCCTCCTTTCTCCTGGAGTGGTGGAGATAGCATTCAGAGCCTGGAAAGGGACTTTTGCAAACAAAACTACTCTGCAGTGATGGAGAAAATGTGTATGTGTTCTACAGCAAAATATAAACATAGCTTCTCTGTTGCCAGAAGGTATTTTGGTTTCTGTATGACATTGTTTGGATGAGAACAAAGAGGCCAATTTTACAAGCAGTTCCGCTCATGAAAAGTTTAATGGATGTCTATCACTTTCAGAGTCTTTGATAATAAAGTTACTTATGTGCACAAACATTTCTAAATCAGAACCTTTATCTGCTAAAAGTTATTGCAGAAATGTATTGGCAGATTGACCTATCTGATGGGATTACCTAAAAAGGCACAGTACAGTATCAATAGAAGACAAATAAATAACACTTGTAACAATATTTCCTGTCTACAAAGACTCAGGACCAATTGTTGTATCATGAACAGAAGACACCCAAAAGTTTTTTCTTCCAGTGCACCTAATTACAGGTAGCCAGGAATCCAACACCTGGGAGTCGAACCTCACATTTCACATCCCCACGAGATCTGATGATGTTCCTCCCTTATCAGGTACTGTAAGTGATTCAGAACAGGACTTGCAAATTTACACAGCACTTAATCCTTTTTTGTCATACTGGTTGCCGTTACAGTTAACTTGGAAATTCATTTTCCCACATACCATTGTGCAATCCCCTCATTTTCCTACAGAAAGTGCTACAAAGATATGGAGGAATAAAGTACTGAACAGTTATATGTAAAGGCAACTAATGAATTAATGACATTGCAAATTTCATGCACTTCAAATCCTCTTCCCAAACTGGCAAGCAAAAGGGTTTGAAAATGGTAAGATCATGAGGAGCTGAGAAAGAAGGGAGTAGCTGCTTAGGTACAGGCTGCCCTGGGAAAGTCCTTGAAGTGACTAGCAATCTACCACAGAACCTTGTCTTTGTACAAGCCACTGGCAACCTCTCTGCAAGAGCAGGGATTCTTTCTACAGGTGGAAACCAGTGGTAATGAAACTTCCGAACCAGCAAGGTAAAAAGAAAACTAGAGCAGAGCTTGAAGCCCCACTGAGGGGCTTAAGGCTGTCCAATCTGTACAAGATATGTAGTTTGTCCTGTATTTTCTGGATACCTCCATCCTGCAATATATTTCTTCCCCTTTTAGGATCATCTCTCCTTAACCAAGAAGATGCTTTAAGAGAACAGAAATTATTTTATAGAAGTAACTTTTCCCTCTTAAAAGTTTTATCTGGAGACTAGAGACAATAGTTAGTCATCTCGTTGAGATTGAGAGATGTAGCCAGCTCTTGTCTCAGGTGGAAAAACCTTTGGGAGAGGCAAAATGAGTAAAGAAATTTATTAATTCCCTGTGATTATCAGAGGGAAGGGATGTGAAGAACAACAAAATGCTGAAGCCTAAGGTATGCAGGAGGCTGAAACATTTGTCTAAAGATCTGATCCTCTGGGTTCTTTTCTAAGTCTTTGACATCTTCACTGTCTTGTTACCATGAGTGTCCATATTCTCACAATTCCTTCACCAGAATCGTGAACCAGTTATTCTTCACAAGTTTATGAGGTAGGTCTTGCACGCAATTTCAAGAGGCATTGCATCCTTTCCCGTCCTTTACTGGAGTAAAATCGGGGTCACAGAAGCAGAATTTATTCTCCTTGCATCGTTTCTGCATCGTGCACTTAAAAGCTGAGGGGACCCCAGCTATTAATGACACATTGCTAGGCAAGAATGCAACCAGACTGCATTGCAATTCCTTTGCAGGTTCAGCATGGGAAAAGAGAGCTTACCCTCTGTTGGGGTTTTAGGAGCTCCCCGTTTTCCTTTTTCTCTTAAAGAATTTTCCCCATACTTTGTTGCTAAGGAACAAATTCCTGGGTACTTAAGAGAGAAAAAAGACCTGGCCACAGGTGGAGGAGTCCAGCTGGCTGCTCTCTTTTTGCCTAGAGATTTCCCATTGGGGCAAAGATCATGTGAGATTTGAACCAGTGAAAGGAGCTGGGTACAGCCTGGCTCTTGTTCTCCTGGCATCCGGACGAGAGAGAGGCTGCCCTCGTGGTGGAGGGAATCCATCGCGGTTTGCAGGCTCCTGCCCTCTGCTGCCTCCTTCTCCTGTGACTGGAACTTGCTCTCTGGAGCGGGTATTGCCCTGGAACCCTATTTTAACACCCTACTGTCAAAAATAGGTTAGAAACTGTTATACTGTTAATAGTAATGTTGTTAAATAGTTAATAATTGTTATGTTGACAATGCATGTACTGTCAAAAAGTTGATTGTTATATTAAAAAAGGGGTTAAAAGTGTAGTTGTAAGAAATATGGTACTTACTGTATTACACCTAAATAAAGTGCACACCCCGCCCCCCCCCAAAGAAAATGAGTCAGCCTGGACAGGACTCTAAGAACCAATCAGTGCCTGAACCTTCATGCAAATGAAGGATCCAAACAGAGACCAATCCAAAGGGACAAGAAGCAGTATAAAAAGGCGGCATCTAGGTCAGTGAGGTGTGCTCCTCAACCTTGAACAGCTCCGGGACATCACTGCATCACACTCGAACATCTACCACTGACTGCTCTGAAGAAGAAGATCCAGCGCTGCTCTGCAGCATCCACGCTCATCGGTGACTGGGATGGCTCCTGCCCTGCTTTCCCCAGAACATCAGCGTGCTCTCGACCCACAAACCCCCTATGCATTAGGCCATACAATAAACACTGAAATCACTTTAGAACTGGGAGTGCCTTCCCGTTTTTATCACTACCTCACCAAAAAGGGACTTTTCTCACCATCTGCTCGAGTGCCTCAGGGGACCCCGGGATCCCAAGCCTGCCTCTCCTTGGTCCACTGGGAGTTGCGCTGCCCTCACCGCCCCTCTACCGCTGCTTTGAGCTTTTGCTACACTGTAGCGACACACCCCTGCCTGCCAAGGCATCCAGGGTCCTGCTGCAGCGCCGCATCAGGAGCTGATACATCTCACCTACAACCCCGGACTTGGGTCCGTCCCTGCTGTTCCAGCCTGCTGTTCCCGAGGGCCCTGCCCCTCTGCCCCAGGGTTTGTGCAGCAGCTTCTCCTCCGCCATCACCGCCTGGTGCCGAGCTCGCTCCGGAGCGCCCCCTGCAGNCCTCTCAATCACGAAAAAAATATGCTGAATTTTGGCAAACCCCCCTTAACTGGAGTTCTTTAAACTATTATTCCTTATGTACAACTATCTTCCAAATGTGAAACAGAACTTGAAAAAAGTTTACAATACTGCTAGGCTTTAAAGAAGTATCAAGATTTTTCTGAACATGTTTATCTTCTTGCTTTACTTCTTCCACACCCACCAAAATGATTCACACTTAGTGACTTCTCAGAAATACTCTTCGTATAAATCAGAACAAGCACAAGATCCTTCCTAACTTGAAGACTCTAGGGAGATAAACACACTCTCCTGGCTTTCTTTATGGGAAAAGGATTACACTGAAAACTGTAGAAGCTGCAGTACCAATATAACAGGAGCCAGTATGCTATTCTAGGATATTGCCATAATGGAAAAGCAGTTACAGATTTTAGAGTACAACCAAAAGATTCACTTCAGCCTGTTGCTAAAACTTACTGCTGCAAAACTGACAATTTTAACAGAACATCTTGAGGCTTTTCTGCAGTCTTCAACATATCATTATTAAAGGCAAATGTCCTTCTCTTCTGTATTCTAGCAAGGCATTCAGGATTTGACTCATGGGACTTTTCTGTCATTCTACATTCACTTGTATCAGCTGCAGCCCATATCTGGAACACAGATTTCCTCAACACTGAAGGTTTGAGAGCCTTAGGACTAAATTTGTAAAGATATTTATACCTCTGACTGGATCCCAAACAACTTTAGAGATCTGACTTATCCTCCAAAGAATCAATTTCTTTGATTTCAGGAGGCGTTAGGCTTATATTCTGGCTTTTCTCTTAAGGTAGGAACTCTTCTTCTTGTGGTCTCAAGTCTACTGTTTGCAATTAAACTGTTTCCTTTCCATTGTCAGCTCTGAGCATCTCTCTAATTATAACCATCTCCCTCATTGTGTTATAAGCACTTTCCTGTTCTGCCTTTCATCCTGTCCTTTCATCTCTCTATTTCCCTTGATTTTTCCCAGCTCTTTCTTTTTAGCCTTCTGTCTGAATCACCAAATCAGGCCTCCCAAGCAGACTCTGAATCTCAAGATGGACAAAAAATATATTCTATGTATTAAGAACTCTTACTGACTTCAATGTCAATAAGACTTCAGAATGCCCGATTCCATCTGCTGAAAAAAATTGGCCCTTTAAATGCAAAATGCTACCAGCATTTTTGAGCATTTGACAAACTTCCAGTGGGTTATGTGCCAGTGTAAACCATCAGCTGAGCTTTTGCTTTCATTTTAGACATTGAAAAATCCCTCACTGTGTTTTCATACCCACAGGTAAAAGGACTTCTGAAAAATGCAGACATGCCAATGCAAGAAAAATAATCTGTTCAAGTCAAACATTTTGGCACATTTTCAAGCCCAGCAGCACTGCATCCATACTGTTTTTTTTGAAAAACAGATGCATCAGTAAGTATAATGTAGAACTTCAGGTAAAAGGGACACACAATACATTCCTCTCTAGTCAGGAGCGAACGTGAAGGATTGACTGAAGTTCTTTTACTCATCACCCATACCCAAATGCTAGATAGACATACCTTATTTGGAGACAAAGAAGTAAAGTCACTTCCATTCCCTACCCAATTTATTATTATTCTAAATACCAAACTTAGTTTTCGTGTGCTACTGCTCACGTATCGCCTACTCCACAGTGTCTGGTAAAGGGAATGAGCTGCTTTTTGGAAGCATCATACAGCACAGGGAATTTTTCTGTTAATTTTCCCTGGGAAGAGTTAAAAGAATTTTCTTCTGAGTCAATTATTTTTGTTTTGAAAGAATTGAAAACATTTTGAATCTCTCTAAACACACTAAATCCATGTAAATGACATATGAAGTGTAGTCCTGTGAAAATTCAAATTCTAGTACGTTCCCCATATGATAGAGCAGCCTGTATGGAAAGGGAGCTAAACTCCACATAGTCTTGGACATTTGGGAAAAGCTGCTCAAGGAAATGGTTCTGTCTGGAAAAAACTCCTACTGTTTCTGTACAGTCCGTGGAGAAAGAACTCCAACACCTTACTCCGAGCAGGAGTTTTGCCTGGGTTGAAGCAAGTCCTGAGAGTGTAACCCAGCCCTGATTCACATCTGTGATGTCAGTGCAGGGCAATCGCTGCCCATGAGATCTAAATCAATGCAGTGTGATCTCCTAAAGCTCTCGTGCTGGGCTAACATCACTAACTTTGAAGGGAGGAGTAAAATTCAAATGAGATATAATAATGCTGAACACTTTTGAAAATCCCTCCCATGACCTTGATGCTAAAGGAGTCAAATTGTTAAATTTCATCAGCAATTTCTGGATGTTTCTCTTCTCACATTGGAAAGGGTGCTAACTTTTTTTTTTCCCTGGAGTATCAAATCAATTTGAGATGTACCAAGCTACCCATGAAAACAAGGAGTAAACAAATTCTCCTTCCTTCCTTCCTTCCTTCCTTCCATTTAGGTAGAAGGGTAGGAACAAGGGTACATAGGTAATACAGCATAATATTGTGTCAAAGTGTAAAAGCTTCACAAAAGAAACTCGTATCAATCCCAGTCACTTGGATTTGCAATGCTTCAACCCTTCCAGGATGTATGCACTCATACTTGAGCCCCACTGAGTCCTTGAAACTGGGCTTCTCATCTCCTTTGAGAAAAGAATCCTATCTCATCTGAACACCACGTATTTCCAGGCATTTCACATTAACGAAAAATTTAACAGGATATTGAAGTTCAAAGCAAGTTTTCTCCTTTTCTGACTCTTTCCTCAGAAATGAGCAGTCCATCCCTTCCAGCATCACTTTCCAGAGCATACCTTTACCTCCTTTTCAGGCAGGAGGTAATGAGCCAACTGTTTCTACAGAATACTTTCTGAAATTTTTTTTCTCCCAGTGGCAAAAACTTGGGCAGATTGATAGACAACTTGGTTGAAAGTCACAGTAATAGAAAACATGTCTCATGCTAGGCCTAAGGTTTCCCAAGCTGCCAAAGAGATTTAGAAGCCTCTTTCAAACAAGAGTTATGAATTTAAATCTCTTTAGAGGTATGCAAAATCCTATATTCAAGCTTTTTAGTAGGTAAAGGTAGGAGAGAAGAAGCAGCTATCAGCCCAAGCCTGATTCCCAATTCAACCACACTGTTATGGAAGAAGTACCTGCCACTAATGTCTTCACCAAATAAGTCATCTCTCATGGGGGAAATCTGTGTTTGTCCTACTGCCCTAAAAAACCGGCCTGGCTCTGGTAGAAGCCACAAACTTTCTGTTCTCTGTCATCTCCTCATGGTCAAGTGTAGAAGAAGAACTGACACCTGTCACCTTGGTTCCATCACAATTGACTCAGCTGCCTGATGTTACATTTTGCTCTTACAAAAAGTGCATGCATATCTTTTCCCAAGGTTTTGTTCTCCCATGTGGGATTTAACCCAAAAGTACTTTTACTCCAAATGAAAATACTAAATTAATTTCTGTGGCAGAAAGCAAGAGAGCTTTGTAGTGCAATGAACAGACAGTGACCCAGCAGGGAGCGAGAGGAACATTACAATGAAGCCTTCACCTCTCTTTGGCTCTATGAAAAAGTTCCCAGAAGTACTGAGACATATTTTCACAGGACAGTCAAATTTCTGCTGAATGGGATGAAAAGATGAAGCAGCCCATTTCACTGTATTCAGCAGGCTCCTGCACACAGAAGTCCTTCTTAACATTTCTGCTGAACAAAGCCCTAGGGCAGAATATATATTGAATTCCCATAGTGGAGTCCCAGTAATGGCTTTTTGAAACTATATCAATTTGTATCATTTGCATGGATATTCAATATGGTTTTAATTACAGAAATTTCCCAGATACTGTACATCTTTTCTCTCTTCATCTCCTTCCATCAATTTTGTTTTTGCTGCTGTTGTCCTTCACTTCCAGTCTCACTGTCTTGCAAGGCTGAGCCAGTACCCAGAATCCTTTTATCACTCTGCTTTGAAGAAGAGAATTGAATTTCTTTTGTACATTGAGGTGAGTTTGTACATAACACTTGTTCAACAAATTTTGCTCCAAGGATCACTCTGGGAATATATTCAGATCAATACCATTCCTGTTAATATCACTGGAAAGCAACATTGCAGAGCACCACAGAGTGAGGCTGTGGGAATATCACCTTCAAAATAGGAGGTCTGAGCAAGTCAAATGAGAAGTGTTGAGCAACAGGATATTGTTCATGCAGTCCATACACTCATTCTCTGGAGCAGGGTACACTAATTATCTCCTAGTACTGAAGCAGCACACACATAGGCTCCCCATTATGACAACTGTGCTAGGAGATTTAAAAGCCTAGGTTAAAAAAATGCAATATAATACTTATGATAGAAAGTCTCCACGTTCAATGCAATTATTGGTTGTGTCTTACTTAACATGGGGAACAGCTCCAAAGAATATTAAAAAGTACATTCTGCATTCCCAGGGGTTTTTTCTCTTTAAAAAAATTTAGTGAGGTTCCTTAAATAGTCCTCTCTGCACTAAGCATAAGTGCAATGAAAGATATGCAAAGACAAAACACAACAGGCCATCAGAAAAAAATTGATTAAACCCTTGCATGAGTGAGGCTTTCTCTCCTGATCACCAACATTCTAGTAAGGCATTAAAGTATTCTCACCTGGCTCATGAGCTCTATCCCAAAAGATGGTAAAACAAAAGGCTTCTGAGTACTTTCCAAAAGTTACCAGGGCTGTCAAAAGAAAGAAGAGAGATGGACACTGGGTGTACACCCACCATGTTCATGCTCCTTCCCCAGGTGAACATAGAAGCCTCTCAGGTGTAGTGGTGTCTCCCACAGGACATCCTGTGCCCCAGGCACACTGCCTCGGTCAGAACAAGCAGATTGAGTGACACACAGCCCAAAAATTAATGCAAGTCTCCAAGCTACCAAAGCCTTTTTTCAAGTTAGCCAAAAAGGCCACTGATGTCCTGATACTTCCTGTTTTCCACATTAAATTCCCTAGAGCCTAAATGCCTAAATGCCTAAATGCCTTCCCTGTCTTTTTCTGGGCTAAGCATCAGCCTCCCTGTCCTTGCTGCCGTTAAATACTAGGTGAGTTGTGTAAGGAAGCCAAGCAATTCATCCTACTATGTTCTGTGATGCCTGTTTTACTCTCTTTGTGTCTCTGCAGAAACCTTTTTCACACATTGGCCCATTCTTGCAAGACTAGCATTTGACTTGCTTTTCAAATGCCCTTAGTCTGGGTCTTAAATCCCCTTCTAGTCCTTTTATCTATGGAAAAAAAAACTTGCAAACATATCCCAGGCATAGGACAAAACCAGAATCCAAGAGCGAGCAAAAGGAAGCCCAAATTTGCCTTGAGAAGAGCTCATGATTTTTTTATTCAGTCTCATGACTAGCCAGGAACAGTATGATTAATGAAGTTTGAGTGCCCTGGCTCAGCAACCCTGAGTTGGTTGTTGGAATGTCTGTGTCTTTTGGTCCCCACGCTCCTTCATCTCACCTTTGGCTGATTTGCATTACTGGGGAAATACATGATTACAAAAGTTCAAGGTGAGAAATAATGAAAAATAACTTGGACCTAAATAACATGACTTGGAAAAGTGTCTCCTGTACTTCCTGGCTTCTGTTCCTAAAGGTTTTCCTTCAAATTTCCAGTTGCAAATATATACTGTAAAAACACATCACAAAGATAAATGTGATCTTATTAAAAGGGCTGGTCCAGCAACTTTCTGTCCTCACTTTCCCTCAGTGATGAGTCTCTTTAGGATCACTTTGCAGCAACCAAGTTAAACAAGCTAACAAGTTTTACTGGGGTTCAGGTTTTCCCTCCCTTGATTCTACAGGACTGGAAGTGAGCCCATGGGTCTTCTCCTTCTATTTCTTAATTTTTGTCAATCTGTTATGATGTCAGTGATACAATGCTTTGTGTTAATCTTTTTTTCTTTACTTTTTTATGTTAGGCTCTGAAACACACAACTGACTTTGCTGAAAGCATTTCACACTCATTTGTTCAAATGGCATAGGAAATTACAAAATGTATTTGCCATTAACAATATTTTTGTATCTACCTGATGCAAAACATCCTCAGTTATTGGTTCAAATATTATACCTAACAGGAATCCAGCAGTAATCATCATCAGAAGAGCAACCAGAGATCTCACTTCAGGGGTAGGCATCTGTTTTACACTATGAAATACCTTCCCTTTTGAAACAGGATTCTGCAGCCAACAAGAAAGATGGAGAGACACTATGTACAAGGGCCTGCAGTGTCAGGACAAGGAAAAATGGCTTAATACTGAGAGAGAGTAGGGTTAGTTTACACATTCCCTGTGAGGCCAGTGAGGCCCTGGCACAGGTTCCCCAGAGAAGCTGTGGCTGCCCCATCCCTGGAAGTGTCCAAGGCCAGGTTGGATAGGGCTTGGAGCAAACTGGTCTAGTAGAAGATGTCTCTGCCCATAGCAGGGGATGGGATGAGAAGAGCTTTAAGGTCCCTTCCAACCCAAACCATTCCGAGATTCTGTGATGATTCTACATAATGACAAAAATATTAATGAAATGCCTGCAGAACTAGAGAGAAATTCAGTAAGGACAGGGTAAGAAGGGCAATGTTTTCTCTAGCCACATATTTTAAGGAAAAAATATATTTGACACCAGCCTTCAACATCTTAGAAATATCATCTTCTCACTGAGCTTGGAAGGAAGTCAGTGAGCACAAATATAGAACAGTTGTCTTGGCAGGGTGCAGATATACAGAACTGCAGAAAAATTTTATGTGGCAAAGGTGTTACAGGAGGCCACAAAAAAAACAGTTTAAACCAAGTTCACCAATTCCTGCAATATAGAAGCTTGCCATGGAGAAACTCAACTTCTACTTGGTTCTGCATTCAGCTTTGGGAGATCAAAGTATTATAAATTTGAATCCATTCAGATCAACAAATGGTTTAGAAAATGTGTCCTCCTTCCTGCTTATACATAATCTGAAGGCAACTATATGTCAGTCTGTCTATAGGATCATAGAATTGTTGGGGTTGGAAGGAACCTTTCAAGGTCATCTAATCCAATCTCCTTGCCATGGGCAGAAGGTCTTCAACATCTAGCAAATGTGGAAAAATATCCTTTATCTGGCTGGAACTATCATCCATAGTTCCTATCCCAGAGCTGAAGCAGCCCTTGAGCCTGTCCAAGAACAAGGACGTATTTAATGCCAGTATCCAGATGTATTAAAAAATTGAGTATAAAGGGCCCCCATCCCAGCAAACATCTGGACAGAGCATTGTTTAGATGACCAGAGTGTGACTGATATGACAGCTCAGCCACAGAAATCAGAGCAAACTCAAGGCACACTCACACAAAATACACCAGAGCTTGGAATTCAAACGGAAGACAGAAAGACCAGATATTTCTTCACTGAAACAAGTGGAAAGGTGAGGATTGATACAACCTGCTACCATCCCTCCACCATTCAATGGAAGGTACCAGGAGGTGTTTGGAAAAGGAAGGAGGTAGCAACATGTTGTTGGGAGTAAATGGGCACTTAGGAACAAAAATTGATCTGGCAAGAAAATGTGACTCCAAGAGGCCCATCTGAGTCTTAGGTGGTGGTGCCTCATTACCACCTCCTTCTTATGGCTGGGACTTGAAATCACCAATCTGGCTCAAAACTGTTATACAATGTGTAAAAAAAAAAAATCTAAGCCCTACTTAGTTGATATAAAACTACCACCTCAATATAATTTTTAATTTCAGTGAAAACAACACTGATTGCTAACAGATTTTAGCAATCCTCAGAAAGGTTGAAGCCCAGACTTCAGAGAGGAAAGTTATGGTATAATAGAGTGGAACAGCTTGGACTTTTATCTTTGCTGCAATTCAGATGGGAACAGAAAACAATGAATGTAAAACTTACTTACTCTCTCCAGAACGGTTATACTATCAGCAGCACAGGTGAATATTTTTTAATATATACATGTAAAGATATTTAAAATAAAATAATTATGGCAAGGTATCCTAGGACACCAAGGACAAATATTGTGATGAAATCTGCAGTGGAACAGTAATCATTCACTCTGCCAAATCAGCCAGAGAAGTTAATCCAATTTACAATTTAAAATAAAATTCAATCCTATATATTGACATTATATTTGTCTCTGATCACATAGGCAATTGTGTATATTGACATGATATCACACAGACAATTGCTACACAGTGACTATGTGGTATTTATAAAGCTATTTATGTCTACATGCATACAGAAATACCTAGACACTCACATATATGCCCAAACCCACATGTTTGAGTGACAGGTCTGCTCCTCAGCTTGCTTTAGTCATTCAAATGTGGTTTCCAAACACATGTATACAGGGCAGCACTCTGTATGTGAGTGGAACCATCTCTCTGAGGAGCAGAGGCTTGGCACTCCACTCCTGGAGTTCATTACAATCATCACTTCCAAGCTCTTCTTAAAGAGAAACTCTGTTGCTGAGATTCCTTAGAAACCTGAGACCAATACCTCTTAATTCAAACAAGCATTGCTTTGCTGAAATCAAAAGAATGACTAAGAGAACAGTGTTTATAGGGTAGGGAGACCACTTACAACCAGCAATTTTAATTCTAAAAGACCTGATAAGGCTTCAGCTTCCACTGAGCACTGACTACTTTTACACCAATGATGTCAATTAAATAAACTTCTTTATCCCTAGCATAAAAACATAGGGACTAAAAATAAATCTGTTACAAAATATGCATTTTGTTTATACATATTTACATAGACCTCAGATCTGCATATATGCAGTACCAGAAGGATAAAGCCATCTGATGCAGAAGATCGGCAAAGCAATCTGTAGGCTCTACAGGGACCAGAAAAGAAATATTTGTATGGTGGCAAATAACATTATGCAAGACATGCATGTGCTTTAGTTTGCTATGGAGAAATAGTTGCGTAAATTGTATATCCAGAGGCAGCTGTTGGCCCTGCACACAAAAGAAAACATCTCTCCTCTATGCATTTATTAAGATTTCAAAGCTCAGGGCTGCATCCTTCCTACTTCAGGATTTAACTGACTTCTTGCAGCCTTGCACCTCTTGTCTTCTCAAAGCACGTGATGTGTCAGCAAAATGAGTATGGTTTTTCTGTCTCACTGAGGAGGAAGGTAATGGGGGAAGAAAAAGGGTGGGAAAGCCTTTCTCCCCCCACCTCTTCCCCAGTGCAGCCTGCTGGGAGATGTAGTCCAGCCACAACTTCTGTGGAACAAAGGAGTGTGGGAGCTGTGAGAAGGAGCCACAGCAGCGAGACCCTCCCCGGGGTACCTGTGCAGGGCAACTGGCCAAGGGCAATTTCCAAGGACATCATGGCAAGCAGAGTGGCTGGAGGGGAAAAGAGAATCCCACAGAAGAGCTTGCTCCCTTGGTTTCACTGTTCTTGGGCATTGGCCAACTTCTTGGAAAAGACTTGTCCGCATGTGCTGTGGGATGAACTGGGACAGGGAGCAGACATGTCACCCCTCTCGGTGCATAAGGGCTCGGGCAATGGGAATTGCAGCTCCCTAGCCTTGGGTTGCCAAGCTGGAAAGCTTCTGCCCTGCTTTGTATATGAGGTCATGAAACAGGAGCAAGAAAATTCATTCCTTGGATTTGATACTGTTCAACATCGCACTTCACCAAGACAACATAATGTTCTTCTCAACATCTAACACATTCATTTTAATATTTCTAAATGAAAAATTAAGGGGTGTTCTTTCTCCAGGAGTGTTGGTTTTTTTTAACCTACACCCTGATGCACGATTACCCCCCTACACCTCTACTGCCACTCCTTAGCTCTTTATTTCTGTATTTATATTCTAACTAGAGGGGAAAAAAAAAGTGAAATGGTTTCTTCCTTTCAGCCTCTCGGGCAAGGAACTGTGGGGACAGAAAATGCAAATTCTTGGAAGTCCACTGAGGTTAATTTCTTTTTTCGTTTTCTATTTTGCGTTGGTTTGTTTTGCTTTAAAGTATCAGGTGCTCAGCCTCGTGCTTCTAAAAGGAGAGGGGCAGTGGCTCTGGACCACGCAAAGGTTTTGCTAATATTTGCCAGTTTTTCTGGTGATTCTTACCAAGCTATTGCAGCACAAGACAATAGCCTAGATCTCCTTCTTTTGCTCTCTCCTTTGGTAATTACTTTAAGTTCCAGCTCCCATTGTCCCCCGCCGTTAACCTTGGATCCATAGCTCCCGATGACGACGCTCCCCCCTTCAGTACATCAGCTGTTACTTTGCATTTCATGGCTCACTGGTGAAACTCTAGAGCTCTTTTTCTCTTTACATGTCCAACCTACTTCTTTGCCCACATGCTTTTGATTTTCCTCAAGACCTCCTCTTTTATCACATTAAAGCCGCTGTGCGTGCGTATTTTCGTGGGGTGAGAGGAGGAGGAAGAGGAGGAGGAAGGACAGCCAGCGCGTCCAGCCAGGGGAGTATGGCAGGGAAGCAGTTGGAGGAAGGGGAGGGATGCTCCAGCTTCTCTCCTTGCCTTGCAGTAGGACGGGCTTCGTCCTACACCCGAGGTCGGTAAAATTGCGCCCAAGTTCAGCCCCCTTTACGCACCGGCACCTCAGCCCTGGGCTCGCTCAGGACTCATGCGGGTCAAAGAAAGCCGAGAAAAGCAAGCTCCACCTCCTCCCAGGGCCGCAGGAATCTCGTACAGCATTCGCCCCGACATCTCCGCGTCTCCACCGGGGCCGGCACACCCTGCCCGGCCGGGGTCGGCTTGGGCTCCGCTCCGGCCACGAACGTCAACGAATGCGGGGACAGCCACTGGTGGGTTTGAGAGAATTTTCTTTCTCTCTCTTTTTTCTTTTTTTTTTATTTTTAATTTTAGTGGCCGAAGCAGCAATCGGCAGAGACTACATGAAAGGACTGATGAGCAGGCACTCCTCGTCACCCTATCAGGTGGGGGAAGGGAGCCACATCCGGCTGATTTAGTGACTGCCTGGGGAAAACCGGCTTTGACTGGTGAAAGGATCTGTTTGGGGGGTAGGGAGAAAAGGGAAGGGTTAAGGAAGGAGCATCTGTCGAGCTGAACAGGCAGCCCTGGAAAAGCGGCTGTGCCCTGTGCTCCTTGAACAGGGGCTGAACAAGCATCCCCTGCAGCTCAGCCCCTCGGTCACTGCCGGGCTGCCCGCGGCTCACACCACCGCTAGACTCCGGGAGTCTCCTGCTCAGAAGGAGCCGTGAGCAGTCCCACCGATTTGGAGCCCCAGAGCCCCACTCAGAGCTCCCAAGAGCACCCAGCAGTATTCCCTGGGTGTGGGGGACCACCTCCTGCCCCCGTTCCAGGACTGCCCGGTTTTGACAGGAATTACAAACCATGTAGTGAAAGTGAGATTAGGATTAGGACTGCTCAGTTTCACACACACACACTATAAAAACCGCTGCTGGCGCTTGAAATGCATTCTTAGACACTTTTCCTGTAGTTAACCTGCCTGCAGGGCAACAAAGCTGGAGAAGAGCCTAGAGAGTAAGGCATATGAGGAGCG
The DNA here is from genome assembly GCA_013400515.1 of Erpornis zantholeuca. Classification (NCBI taxonomy): domain Eukaryota; kingdom Metazoa; phylum Chordata; class Aves; order Passeriformes; family Timaliidae; genus Erpornis; species Erpornis zantholeuca. The sequence continues at coordinate 104,485 of VZTN01000116.1, forward strand.
GCTGAGGGAGCTGGAGTGGCTCAACCTGGACAAAATGAGACTCAGGGGGGACCTTTTCTCCTTCTTACAACTCCCTGACACAAGGGTGCAGCCAGGTAGGGCTCAGGCTCTGCTCCCAGAACAAAAAGAAATGGCACCTCAAGTTTTGCCAGGGAAGGTTTATGTTAGGGGAATCAGGAGGAATTTCTTCATGGAAAGGGCTGTCAGGCTTTGGAAGGGAAGGTGGTGGAGCCCCCATCCCTGGAGGTGTCTAAGGAACGATTGGACGTGGCACTCAGTGCTCTGCCCCAGTGATCAAGCTGGTGATCAGTCAGAGGTTAGACTCACTAATCTCAGAGGTCTTTTCCAACCTAAGTAATTCTATGATAATATATATGATCTCTAGTCTTTCTTCTGTTTCCCAGCCAACTTCAGTGACTCAGTCAGTCACACACCAAAGCCAGGGCTTGTCTGTGGAGTGTCTGTGGACATGGCAGTGACCACACTGCTCCAACCACAGACTGCTGTAAGGGGAAGCACTGAACACATAAGCGGGAAATCATCTCCCTATGGGGAAAAATCCATGTTGCAGCAGGGAAACAGAACAGGAATTGAGGGTCACTGGAGTGGGACTGTGGGAAAGGAAGGGCCACAAAATCCATAGGGAAATAGACTTCAGTATTTCTATCATCCACAGTTGCATCAAAGAGAGACTCTAGATGTCTGCCTGAACAGGACACTTCCAAATTGAACTCTAAAAGATCCTTAATGCTGCTTGAGATATCCTGAACAGCCATTCTACTCAGAGCTTCTTGATAACCTTCAGCAGACTGCTCTGCTTTTTGGCTGTTCTTTAACCTTTGTGTGCTGGTTTTGCACAGCCTGGTTTTTGGTAGTGGGGGGCCACAGAGGAGGCTTCTGTGAGAAGCTGCTGGAAGCTTCCACCATGTCTGGCAGAGCCAATCCCTGATGGCTCTGAAGATGGACATGCTGCTGGCCAAGGCTGGGCCAATTAGAGATGGTGGTAATGCCTCTGGGATAACATATTTAAGAAGAAAATCAGAACAAAGATAGTGGGGCAGTTTTAATTCCAGACAGAGAAGAGGAGGAGG
>VZTN01000116.1:105686-139319 GCA_013400515.1 Erpornis zantholeuca
CACAGCCCCTGGGGATCCATGGGGGATGCAGAGATCCACGCACAGCCCCTGGGGATCCATGGGGGATGCAGAGATCCACCCACAGCCCTTAGGGATCCATGAGGGATGCAGAGATCCATGCACAGCCCATGGGGGAGGTGCCCATGTCTGGAGGAGGCTGTGATCCAGTGGGAGACCCAGTGGAGAGAGAGGGCCCTGCTCCCAGGCTGGAGCAGCCTGTCCTTGGAGGACTGCACCCTGTGGAAGAGTGACCCATGCCACAGCAGTTTTGGGAGGACTGTTTGCTTGTGGGAGGGACTCACGCTGCAGCAGTTGTGAGGAGACTGTGTGCCTGTGGGAGGAATTAATGTCGCAGCAGTTTTGGGATGAATGCTGCTTGTGAGATTGGGACCATGCTGGAGAAGTTCACAGAGAACTGTCTACTGTGAGAAGGGACTCCACAGTCTCTCACAAGGGAACTTCTCTCCCTGCACAGCAGAAGAGAACCTTGGGTGACGAACTGACCAAAACCCCCATGCCCTGTGTCCCTGCGCTGTTGATGGGAAGGAGGGAGGGGTTGGAGGAAGAAAATGTGTTTTTAAGGGCTTATTTTACTTCTCATTATCCTCCTCTGATTTTGCTAGTAATAAATTCACTTAATATCTTTAAGACGAGCCTGTTTTGACCTTAGAGTGTTTTTCTCCTGATCCTTATCTCAACTCATGAGCCCTTCATTAGATTTTTCTCTCCTCTGATGTAGCAGAGGAGGGTGAGTGAGTGGCTTTTGTGGGTGCCTGGTGTTTGGCCATGTCAAACCATGACAGTTTGTTAACTCAGCATTGTTCAGAAAAGGCTTAAAATTCCACTCTGTACTGAGCTTGCAGAAATGAGGAATGGCTGCACTTCAGAGAGGCCCCTCCACCACAGAGATGATGCTGGAATGTCCATGCTCTGTTTTTTCTCCTGCTTCCCTTCACACCCCCTGTTCCCCACCATCAGCTTCTCTGCAGCAGTGGCACTCATGGTTATGTGTCTGGCCAAGTCAGAAACTGATACAGCCAACCACTACCCCCTAAGAAAAATAAATTGCTTTTTAAAGCAGATTTTTTTCCCCTCCCACATTCCCATGCCTTTGAAGTGCTTAACATTAACACTAGCCATGGAAAGGTGATCATCTGGGGAGTCACCAACTACAGAAAGAAATAACCTGTTTCATTGATGATGACATTTCCCTTGTTAACATTAAAATAATTTAGATCTCTTTTTTGTTGCTTCCTGTTATCCAGATGTGTAAAGTTGCACATTTCCACATGCCAAGGTGCTGCTGAATATAATGTGTATTAGCAACCTAAAGTACCTCATTACAGCTTATTCTAATTCTGTACCACTTTCAAGATACAGCTGTACTTTCATGACAAAAATAAAAATTTCTGAACACAGTGTTCAGTACAAACATCTACAGCATTCCAAATGGTGACAGCAAGTGCAACCTTTTAGCTGAAATAAGTGATAAGAAAAACAGACTTCTCATTATTATAACTTAGAGTTAAGAGAAAACTAACAAGGTTAAATCTACCTGTCAAGCAGGTCCAATAAAGAGTCTCTCATATTTTTAAAAGGGGCAAACCCCCATTTTTTACCTACTAGACCAGTATCATGCATGCTCTGGAAATAAGTTTATGATAGATCTAGAAATAGTAAGCACTCATGGTGATGGGTGCCCAAAATACCTAGTTACCCCCTCTGCCTTCCTCTTAATCTTCCACTTATTGACCCCATCCTGGATTACCCTGCTTGCACAACTGGATCCTAAATGGTGATGTACTAGCAGTGAGCCTCGACTGCCAAAATTAACTGGGCTCTCTGTGCAGAGATAAATCAGACTGGCACAGCAGCCAAAGCACTCACAGAGCTGCTCTGCTTGATGAGCACTCCATGGCAGCAGAGCTGTCAGAGCCCGGGTTAGGCTGACCAGCCTAGCCTCTCACTGCTACTAGGGAAGGACAAGGAACTTGTGCTGTGGAAATAGGGATGAGGAAACAATGGAACAGAGTGTAAGCTTTCCTCCAGCAATCCTAAGAAAACATCTTCCCTGTGCCAAGACAAACTTCAGTATAATTTTTGCATTTTCTTACAAAATAATCCAACTCCTACTTCTCTCTCTCTCTTTTAAGGACATCAGTATTTTTCAGTCATAAAAGAGTCTTTGTAATGTATTCATTTTGTGAGTCCTTTTGTTACCTCCATATAATTCTCCCAGACAATTATTACCACAGCCATTGTTACACAATCCAGTTAAAGTAGTTCTTCCATGCCTCTGTCTCTTTCTCCTGCTACAAAATGAAATGTTTGAATGAAGAGTTACATTCCTTGAGATAATGAGCTCACCAAAAGGAAGGTAATGGAAAGTACATATTAATTAACAATGCTAAATTTGGGGATGGTATTTATATCACATTGAGAGATCAGGAATGGAGAAAGAGTTTATTTTCTCTGGCACATATTATTAAAATAAAATAAAAAGAGAAAAAAAAAAAAAAAAGAAAAAACCAAACCAGAAATATACAAACCCTCTCTCTTATTCATTTTCTCTGCAGAAATGAGTGAGTGAGCATTTCCTGTCAGTTGATGACTCCCCAGAGAATGCTGCATCACTGACCACCACCATGTGAGAAATTCTCAAATGCTCTCCTTGGAATATCATAATCTCCTACCAAGGGCATTTTACTTTGGTTTCTGCATCACTGGAACAGGCAGGATAATTTCAAAAGCATTCTTGTATTTTGGTTTGACACAACACTTTCCACTGTGGTTAGACTGGCAGGGACAGAAGGTACCTGCTCCCTCCCCCTTTGTGAAATGAACAGGACTAAAGCCTTTATTAATATTCAGCTCTTTATTAAATAAATCAGCTGGGCAGGGGGGCCAGACAGGATGCGCTCCTGCTGTCACAGCTCCCACTGGTGACCCCGAGGAGGAGGTGTGTGTAGAGCTGTCTCTAGGATGCAGTGCAGCAGATGTCAGGATCCTGTCCTCATGGAAGCCCAGGAAGTCTTCTTTCTTGGCTTGAAGTCCAGGGTACACACTAGCCCAGTTCCTTGGGTGACAGGGCAAAAAAAGCCCAAATCAGGATTAGGAAATGCGTCTAACCTTTCCTCAACCTGGGGTATATTTAGGTCCTCTGATTGTGTCTTGGCTCATTGTCCAAGGAGCTTTTATTCCACAAAAGGATCCCATGATGCCGAAGGTCTCTGTTATTTGCATACGCCTGCCTGTTCTCAGTGTCGGGCATCATTTCAGGGAGCAGTGAAGACTGAGATCCAAGGAAAAAGGGAGTAAAACTGGCAACGGTTAGGGAGATAAGTACAGGACAATCAACCGGTGATTGACTCTTTTAACATTCTAATTCAGCAATGCAGGGGCTTACTAGGAACTTGTCTCTTACATTTGGGCACCACACCAGACAAAGAGGGACTCAGGACTGGCCCTGGAGCACTGCAGTACAAACAGGTGAAAGCACAAGCCTTTAAAAATTATATTAGATATACCTACCATTTGCACTCCACACATGTCCAGTGTCACAGAAAGTCAGGTGTTTCTCAGCTGGCAAAACATCTTCCTCTTTCTGTGAGAGGACTGGTCCCTTAGATGAGCATGTGAAGGGCATTTCAGGCTCTGATCCAAAAAAGGCAGATACAACAAAGTGTAAAATACAAAGGCAGGTACAAAGTGTGATCACAGCAATGGCTGAACGCCTTGTGCACGCTGCAGAGTATGTTTTCACACTGCTCTGCCAAGCACAACCAGGTTGCTTGTGTTCCCTTAAGCCAAAGAGTAGCTGCATCACAGTGGGAGTTTGGTCAGGGTTGTGATGGCAGCACCCCCACCTCATGCAAAGTGGTGTGATGTCAGTGTGAATTTATTAATATACAGTTATGTCCTGGGTTACAGAAGGATAGTGTCAATGTGGGGTGTAACCAAATAGGTTACCAATAGGGATAGAAAGTTTCCATTGTTACCATTTTTCTCTCAGAGATAAATTGCAGCACACTGACTTGAAATAAAAATAAGTCTGAGAGTAAACGAGCAGTATCTTGAATACTGAAGAAAAGCTGTTGCGGCGGGCGATGGTGAGGTGCCGTAACCTTCCGGAATCGTCTCTGTAAAGAGCTGCTTGGTGATGCCACATGCATACACACAAGCACGCACACACACACCGGATAGCTTCTTAACTGGTCAACAGCAAAGAGATGGGAAGGTCCTTGTCTGGAGTTCCATGGGAGGGTTTATTGCAGCCACACACGTCAAGTGTACCAGGGACAGGAACCAAGAACAATGGAGGATCCAGGTTTAAGTATGGGGAGCAGTAGGGGTGGAGAGAGCATCAGGGACCAATGGTTGGAGGGCCAGGGGGTGGTACCTAGGCAGGACCAGGGCAAGGGAGCCAATAGGGAAGCAGTGAGGGTATGGCTTAGGCAGGACCAGGGCAAGGGAGCCAATAGGGAAGCAGTGAGGGTATGGCTTAGGAACAAGGGCCAATGGGAAGGCAGGGAAGGAAGAACTTTCTGGGGCAGGAACATATATGGGAGAAAGGGGTGGGGAGGCCAACGGGCCAACCAGGGAAGCAGAACTGGGGTACATTTGCATAGTGGAGCAAAGGATCCTGGGAGAGGCCTTCTGTGTCACCCCAACCTAGAGAATCTCTCTGGGGTATACACTACCAGGGGGCTCCATCGGCCTTGTCTCTGATGGGCTCAGGCTTAGCAGCCTCTACAAAAAGTAACTCTAAATCAAAGGCAATATGGTAGAATATTCCAGGGATTTTAAATATATATGCCTTTTAATCCAAATTCCCCCAAACAAGGCCTCTTGCTAGGGATGGTAAGTAAAACAGATACAAAGGCAAATAGTAAAAGCTTGTTATTGATCATCTTGTTTTATTTTCTTCCCAGCTAAGAAATAATTCCCTGGGCCAAATGCCCTCTGTGAAAGACATCCAATCTGCAGATCAGTTTTAAAAACATTGGTTTGCTGCAGAGAGACAAAATTTGCACTATCTTATATTGTGTTCAGCTGTATTAATCTCAGAGTGGAAGAATTTTCTAGTGTGATGGATGCCAAGTCAGACTTGGCAAGAGGCATGCAAGAGAGGATGGGATGAGAAGCTCTGTGTTTCTGTGGTGGGAGCTATGCCCATTTATTAATTCCACATAAACCCTTGTGTTGGTTTCATGAAGTAACCAAAAGGGTTTAAACAGGATGTGCAATTTCCCTGGACAGTGTTGGAAAGAAAGCAAAAGGACTTTCTGCTTTCTGGTTATTCTCCAGAGCAGTAAAAAAAGTGTGATGGCATCATGGAACTTGTTTTAGGTTTATATCTAACAGGAAATCTGTCCCATTGTTTCAGGTAACCTAATGAGCTACAAACAGTGCTGGCATTTGTACTGCTTTTTTTTATAATTATTTTTTAGGTTACAACCCAATAAAACTGTTTCTCCATTGAAGAAATTGCCAATTTTTTTTTGCACTGAATACTTAATCTTTAAAATTTATTTTTAGCTCTGATATATAAAGGTACTGTTTTCATCTGGATAAAGTATTTTCACTACTTGTGTAGTGTTACAACTTTAACTGCTTTCCCTGTGTTCTAAAGCATAATTCCTGAGCCTTGCTCCATTGCCTGAATGCCAAATCAAGAAGTGCTTCTCTGTGTCCTTGACTCAGCTTATTTCAAAGACCTCAGCTGTTTTCTCTGACATAGCCTAAAACTGCAAATTTTAACAGGGAACCAGCTTTGACTTATTTGTCACACTTTAAATGTTAATATATGCTAGCAGAAAAAATGTTCATTTTTCTTAAATGAACTTTTGCCTTCTGAAACTCTTTCTCTAAGTTCAGGAGTTATCTCACTAGTGCGAATCCACATTCCCAGACTTACAGCTTACCTGAACATGAAAATGTAATCACAAATAACTAACTGCAAACATTTTAGGGTATTACCAGAACAAGATAGGGTAAAATAGGATAAGTTTACTTTGAATTTAAAACAGGAAAGTACACTTGGTCAATTATCACAGCTGAGGGCAGGTAAATTTCTAAGACATTTGAATTCAAATGTTGAAGGCCACTTGACCACATCAAACTGATTTTTTAGATATACTTTTTTTAGCATGATAGAAAAAAAAATCTGATAAAAACTTGCTTTGTGTTCCCTCAAGTGGACACTTTCTATTCATCAAACTGTGTTTCCAGAAAGAAAAACTGCACAGAACTGAAAGGTACATTTTAGGTGTCACAATAAACCTTTAGCTCAACCTAAAGTATTCTGTTTTCCTGTTCTGTGCCTAATAGCATCTTTTAAATTAAGCACAAGGTAGTAACCTGAGTAGCTAGAGATCCAGATCTTCCAGTTTTTTCAGTCAAAACCTCACTTTTCAATGAGTAAACTGTGTTTGAAAATTTTACTAGTTCTACTGCTGAGAGACCTTCTATAAAACACCATTTTTCTATGCATACATTTTACCTAATTTATAATGAAAAAAACAGGGGCCAGAGCTGTCAGTCAAACTTAAAAGGGCCATTTGTGATAATGTTAGATACCACATGGGAAGATTGTGCTAACAGTCCTGCTAACATCCTGCTAACAAAAAAGGCCTTAAAGCACAACTTTGCCTTAAGAATGGGTACTTTTAGGACAGAGTTTTGGATATGCAGTCTGTCAGATGCATTTATCAGAATTAATTTTTTAAAGTATCATAATGTTAATTCCCAGTTCCGTAACAAAACAAAAATTATATAGAAATAGAAACAATTTTTGCTGTTTCCTTGCCTACTTTCTTAGAGGTATTTTTATAGGGCTTTCAGCAGAGAAAAGCCAAGGAAGATTTAAAAGCATCAACCCTGAACACACCAGTCATTGCCCCTGAATTGCTTACACAGTTATTTAAGTGTTAAATACCAAGTGCCCACACGAAAATTGCCTAAACAAGTTCACATAGCTTCCCTCCTTAGTGTTTACGAACTAACTTGCTCCATAACTTCCATACACATCTCTTGCTGGGAAGTGGCAGGAAGAAAGGAAAAGTTGGAAGGGAGATTAGGAAAATTGCAAGTATATGTTATCTAGACTATGTGTCTTATCAGTTACTCCTCCTGCAGTGCTGGAAAACACAAGCATAAGAAGGCCACAGTGGGAAGAGAAGAACATTTCACACAGCCTGGAGAAGACCCTTCCAGGTGTACAGAGGTCTGGAATGGGCATTCCTAAAGCATTAACCAGGAACAGAGCAGAGTCTCTGTTCCTCCAGGTGACATCCCTGCAGGACAAATGGGGATTGGTCTTGCACCATGTCAGAGGGATGTGCAGCACTCCTCACAGAACTGAACAAGAAAGTTGGGGGGCATTGTAAATACAATGCAACCTCCAAAGTGCAGAGAGTTTGGAGGGCATCAGCAGGAGTGCAGAGACAGGCCTGATCTGCTGCCAAAACTTCCATTGATGCCAACAGAAGAAACACTGAACTCAAAGGAGAGGAGTGACTCAGAGCCCTTGCTGCTTTATGAAAACGTTTTCCCTCTCAGTCCTTTCACAGCCCATTTTCTTTGCATTTTGGGATGATTTTTTTCCCCACCTTCTTCTCTTTCATGTAATTTTTGGAGTTTTTCCTACTTCAGCTGAATAGTACAAATAGGTGAGGTCACCTTTTTTTTGTTGTTGCTTGAAAAGCAGTTAAAATATTGCAGGGCAGGAGCCAATTGGAGCAGAGAGGTAACTGCAGCCAGTCCAATAAGTGGGATTCATATCTTTTCTGTCTCATTAAAGGAACACCAAATCCCTGTGCTCTGTCTGTCTGTTAAAGGTGCCAGAGCACAATGATCTCATTGGGAGCTTTGCAAATTAAATACAGAACTGCCTGTAAGGGAAAACAACCAACCTCCATTATTTTGGTAACATCACAGTCCCAGAAATGGCCACAGCAGTTCCCCTTTGGTGAAATCCTAGTTTTTCTTGTGTCCCTGCATTCTCCTTCTTCATCTTGTGTGGGAAACTGTACTCAGCCTGATTTCACATCTGATGTACTCCTGCTCCAAGGAAGTTTATGCAGTGGTGACAGCACTGCCACCTTTCCATCTCCTTATGGAGCTTGGGAATGACACATCCTTGGAGATGCTCTGTCCTTCCAGATGGCCCTCATGCTGCTGTCACACGGTTAGATTACAGGCAATCAACCTATTCCTTGATTTTATAAAAACAGAATACCTTCTTCACCTCACCATGCTCCTGAAAAAGAGGCAGTCAAGTTGCATGAAAATCCTAAAGACAACCTTTGCTCATAAAATGTCGGTATCAAAATTCAAACTTTTATCAGCCAAGTGTGAATCGCAAGGAAGGGAAAGACTTCTCAACTACACAAGGTTTTATCTACTACTTTCCAGTGTGCCTGAGGAAAAAATCCTTTCTCCTCACATCTGGGTGGAGTTGGAAGCAGGAGAGAAGTGTAGAAATGGCTGGGCCCTATATCCAGGGCCTTTCCACAAACAAGACTCCGTGTTCATAGACTGAAGATCAGAAGGCTTTTATTTATATACCTCACGCGTGAAGGAGGAGCAGCACAGCCAGGCTGAATTCCAGCCTTCCTGTTTACAGGCATCACTAGTGAGATCTTCTAGGAAGCATCATTCACCACCCTCACCTTTGCTTTTCTCTGTGGTACTGACTTGTCAGTGGGTTTTTGAGAAATCTCAGAGAAAGGCTTGAGAAAAGGAATTCCTTTTTAACTTGTCTTGAATTTGATAGTTAACTCAATTTCTAAGGGAAGTTCTGTAGCTTCCCACGAGAAATCCTTGACTTGTAAATAGGAAAGTATGTAAATATGAAAGATGTTTTGGTAAGGTGTTTTTCTTGACCAATGAAAGAGTTTATCTTTGTTTGTTGTTCATACTTCTTGGACTGACTGTGCTGGAGAGAGACAGACACAGTCAGAGAGAGATGTCCCCTCCAGCTGAACCTGACTGGAGAGAGAAAGCTTGATCTTTCTTCTTGATAATATCTATAAATAAAAGCCTTCTGATCTTCAATCTATGAACACGGAGTCTTGTTTGTGGAAAAGCCCTGGACATAGGGCACAGCGATTTCTACACTTCTCTCCTGCTTCCAACTCCACCCAGATGTGAGGAGAAAGGATTTTTTCCTCAGGCACACTGGAAAGTAGTAGATAAAACCAGAAAAGCTAAGACTGTCAGGAGAAAAATTTTTAAAAAATCCTGGGAGTAAACAGATGTGGGAGGGAACTTTTGGAGCCAGAGCTGGCTGGGAGAGGATTTGGAGCTGTCACCAAGGGTGCAGGTAGCTCATAACCTCCAATTGTTTCTGGTTGTCCTGGTATAAAAGACAGATGTCTGCCAGGGAAGGCAGGAACCTTCCTGGAATGGAACAATGACCCCCTCCTTCCAAATTATAATAACTCCAAAATTATGGGGCTTCCATTCAAAAATATGGGAAAAACAATAATAGTTCTTTACTAGCTGATATATATATAAAACAGAACAAACTACAACAGCAACAAAAACAGTAAGAGAGTTTTCCCACCTGTTAAGCAAATTTCCCCTTTGGTGTTACGCCACAACCAGCAGGGAGCGGAGGAGCTGCAGGGACTCTGGCGGCTCCAGAGGCTGCTGCCGTGCCAGCCCTCAGCCTCCCCGGGGTTAGCAGCAGCCTTGGAAAGACAGAGTAGGTGGGGCTTGGTTTCCTCAGGCTCTCACATGTCTGGGGCAGTATCCTGGCAATGGCAGTCGCCGAGGTTCCAGCCAGCTAGCAGCTAGGACCCTCTGTCTGGAGTGAGGGAGGAGGTGGGGGCCAAGTCTTCCCTTGAAACACCCACGCAGATGGTGAAGATCTCCCGGCAATGACAGGTGCTGAAAACTCCCAGTCAACCATCAGCTCCTGCAAGCAGCAGGTTTACCAACAGGCAGCAAGAAGAATTCCACAGCAGCACTGAGCCCCCTGGGCAGAAGAAATCCAGCACCAAAAACTGCAACTGTCTCCCCTCCAAGCCAGGCAAAGTCTGCCTACCCCCAGCTAAGAGATTGCCTAAAGTCCATCCCATTTCAGTGGTATGTCAAGGTATTTGGCCATTTACTTTTGTCTCTTAATTGCCATTATTTCACCTAGAAAGCTCTTCCCCCTCCCTTCCCCCCCTCTTTCCCCCTCCTGCCCCTAATCTCCTGAACAACAAATGGGAAGAAATTCCTTTGAGGAAACCTAACCCCCAACACTGGTATACTCAAGGAAAATGAAAAACTTTTGGTGTTTAAACGTACTTATCTGCACAATTTACTTATGGGGGAACACAAGAGTTGACAGATACACTATTAAAATGTAGAGCACAGTCAAGGTCTCCTAAAAACAGGATCCAGATTTGCAGTTACTTCTATTAAATATTCACACTGAAGGAACTCAAAAGATCATATTTGTGCCAGGTGTTGTTCAAAACAACCATGAAATCAGTCTTTTATTAAGAAAGCTCCACTGAGTTTAAAAAGTCATATAGTTTTAGTTAATGATAGTATTGTTAGATAGTTAATAATTGTTATGTTGATAATGCATGCACTGTTAAAAGGCTTGGTTATTATAGGAGTTGTAAGTTAAATGAAATACAGTGCTTAAGTTACCGTATTACACCTAAGTAAAATGCACCCTTCCCCCCAAGAAAACGAGCCAGCCTGGATGGGACTCTAAGGACCAATCAGGCCTTAATCTTCATGCAAATGAAGGATCCAACCAGAGACCAGTCCAAAAGGACAAAAAATGGTATAAAAAGGGAAACATTGAGGTCAGCAGTGTGCTGCTCAACATTGAACATCTCGGGAACATCCCTGCTCCAAGAAGGGGATCCAGGGGCAGCTCTGCAGCACCAACACTTGGCGCTGACCAGGAGTGCTCCTGCTCTGCTTTCCCAGGACCTCAGCGTGAGCTCTACCCGCGATCCCCTGTGCTTTAGGCCACACAATAAAAGCTGAAATCACTTTGTATCGGGAGTGCGTTCCTGATTTTAGCACTGTCCCCCTCTGGCATGGTGACTTCAGTGGAGGGACAACCAGGGCTCCTGGCCTGCTTGCAGAATGTTTGGCCCTCAGGGAGGGTAGGGAAAGGAGAGCTCCTCTGCTCCCCAGTCCTCCCTCCCATCTTTTAATCTCCTCATCCTCAGCTTTCCCTCAGCTCACAGACACAGAAAATTATTTGTGTTATTATAAACAATGTGCTCTTCAGATCTCTGTAAATCTGCAAAACCCTTTCTGTAAGGACTCCTGTCTGTTAACTTTCTCTTTGTGTGTCCCTTAAAGAGCTTTTTATTCTCTCTCTCTTTACCTCTAAATTCTCTTTTTCTTTTCCCCCATCACTACTTCTGTGTTCCAGGACATCTGTAGAATTCTAAATGTGCTGACACATAGGCTGTTTAAGCAGAGCATTTTTAAAGTGCTAAAATAATTTGAGTACATTGTTAGAAATGTAGGGGAAAATAATTAAGAGTTTACCAGCTGCTCATACTTCTGGTCCTGAAGAATTTCTGTCTAAAACAAACACACATTTGGTAGATTATTTTCTCTAAAATGTCTAATAGCATTTTTGCTATTAGTTTGAAAGTGTCTTTCTACAGAGAATGAATAGCAAATGCAAGAAAATATTTTTTCCTATTTTTGTAACTATTACTTTTGTGCCTAAGGAAATATTTACAGGAGTGATTCTGTGGCTCTGAGGCCACTGATAAGCCATGTGTGCATATATATGTATGTGTCTGGGTGAATAGTAATTGCAAATATACACAAATAATTTGGGACAGAGCAGAACTTTCTCACTGTGACAGTTTCCCCTCTTAAAAAAAAGATTTATTTTAAAAGACAGGTATCATCAAAAATCCTGTCACTGGGAGTTGAATGGAGAATTCTCCCCTTGATATCTTTGGTCGAGGACAGAGCACTGGGCAGCAACAGCCCAGTGCCAAGGGAGCTCTCTGCTGCCTGGTTAGGTGACTTGGAAGAAGCCATTTCACCTTCTTTCCCTACATTTAGCATGAGTGACGTTTTTCTCTTTGTGATCTATTTATGAAGAATGCCATGGAGATGAGTGTTCTTCTGACTTCCATTAGACTTCACTATCCCAATAAATCTGCTCCCTCCCCCTGAGTTCTGGGCCCCACATGATGTCGTACAATGCCACTAGAAACAGAACCCCCCAGGTGATCCTTTCCTGCAAAAACAACAGCAGAAGCCTCTAGTTCCCTGTGGTGTGATGATAAGGTCTTACCCTCTGGATTATGACTTGTTCCCTGTATTTACTGGCCTGTACTGTATCACACTGTATGTATGTACTTCCCTCAGCATGGAGTACCCGACCACACTCCTTCAGCTACAACTCCTGGGAACAAGGCTCTTTGTCCATGGAGCTCCCCAGGACCCTTCAGCCCAGGGGATGGATTTTCTTTGAATTTGATCAGCACTTTTGAAGTGCTGCTTCTTGATGGCAGATATGGACACCAAAATCCATGTTCCTGGCTGAGGTTTCTCAAATAGCACAGGTTGTTCCTGGGACATGAATTGTACAGAGTCTCTCCGGGACCCTGATCTAAAAGGAGAAGATGTTTCACTTCATCAATTGAGTTCCTACTGCAGAGTAACATCTGCTTCCCAAATCTAGGCCTTGGACCAGACTGCTCCATTTGATTATTCCTTTGTGGGGTTTCTGCTTCCAGCAAATGCACACTAGGAGCATCAAGTGTTGCTTGGTGAGCTCCATTTCCTCCCCGAAGGCTTGAGGCTGGTGAGGCCAAGCAAGATAGCCTCAAGTCAGGCTGGTGACACTGGGCCAGCTGTGCAAGGTCAGCTTTGTCCTCCTGCTCCTCCGGATCTGGGAACTACAGGATAAGAATTCTCCAACTTTGAAAAAGAGTTTGGCTTTGGTAAGACCTAGAGCAGACACCTTAAAATGCTGTCAGTGAGTGTGAATGTTTGCTGTGTCTGGCACAGTCCTGCCTTCCTAATTAATCGTAGTTTGGCAGTGCTTGGTGAAGCAGAGGGCTTCTTAAGCTTAAGGAAGATGATTGCACTTTAGCAATAAGATCTGCCCTGCACACAGAGCTGCTCCAGCATGTCCAGTTCATCTCCGGCGTAGCCCCAGTCAGAGCTCTACTGGCACACACGCTCTGCTGGCTGCTGGCACAGGGAGAGTTTCCCCCTCTCCAGTTTCTTTATCAGTGCAGTGATGACCTGTGGCTCTGAAAACCCAAGCAAGGAGCAGAAGAACATGTTGAAGGTGATGCCATCCCTAGAAACATAGTGGGTTCCAAGAGAGGCTTGGGGTCCTCAAACACCAGAGGAAAGATGATGCAAAAAGTGTGCTAAACAAGGGTGCTGCTTCCACTGCTTCCCGCTTCCACAGTTTTGCCACCTGTTAGAGGAGCAGGGACGCCTGACACGGTGCAGCCCATTCTCCAGAAGGTGTGAGAGCCCCTACTGTCCAGCCTGGTGACAACTGCCCGTGCCAGTATCTGGGCTGCCCTCAACTCCCCTGAGCCCGAGCGGCAGTGTCGGGCAGGGAGGCGTCTGCTCTCGCAGGGAACCGCAGCCAGGGGACACCATGTGTCGAGGCAGAGAACAAAGTGTTGCTAACCCTGAAAAGATTTCTTTAGGCACTTTTGGTGCCTCACTGGTTCTTGCAGCCTTGAAGTTGTCGGATTGTTTTCAGTTTGATAATATGCAAACATCACAGCTCTCTTCTTGGACTCTTTTTCATATATCTCGAATTGTTTCTTTGGCCAAAGAACAACACTTCTATTTTGGGATTTGTTTTCATACTTTGTAACTGTACACAGACACTCTTGCTGCTCTGTTCTCACAGACAGAGACGGACAGACAGAGAGAGAGGATCCCAGAAGCCGAGCAGGCTGAAGGGATTCTCCTCTCCTTTTCATATCTCTGTTTCATCTAAATAATCTTATTAAAGCCTTCTGATTTCTAATCACTCAATCTATGGACTTTGTTTGTTCTTGGAGCAGCCCCTGAGAAGCAGGGCTGTTCCATCAGATCAACAACAAAGGATGGGCCCCGTCTCGGTTGTATCCAAGGAGTTTATCGCCGGGGGAACAAGAGAACCAGGCACAGATCCTGCTGTAACAGGACCTTTTAAGGAGGAGAGGATCGAAGGGAGGGTACTTTCCCGGGACCAATCAGGGATTAATAAGGGAGGAGTAGGGGGAGGGAATTTAAAACGCCTGATGTGGGGGAAATGACATTCCAAGGGTCAAATAGGGTGTTGAGGGATGTAGAACATTCTCGAGGGAGGGATTAGGCTTTGAGGGGATTGACAGGACCCTGCGGAGGGGTTTGGGTGATGGTTGGGGAAAGGGCTGGAAGAAGGGAAGGGGAATGCCCATGTAGAGGGAGTAGGGGAATGGATCTGCTAGGATTGACATCAGGTAGGGAGGAGTTGAGGGTACATAACACTTCTTGAGTAGGGGGAGTAAACTTGGAACACCCCAAATGAACAGAAGGGGTTACAGAACTTTTACAATCAAGGTAAGAAATACAAATCAACATATACAACTGCTCAGAGTCCTAAAATCCAACTGGCCCACTAGCACAGATGCACTGGTTTCCAGTGGCAGCTGAGAGGAGCCCAGTGACTGAAGCTCAGGGCTGAAGGTAGAGGGGAGGAAGGAGATAGCAGGAGAGGTGGCCAGCAGAGTCATTGCAAGTACCAGCACCTGTCACCCTCACACCTCAGCTCAGAGGTGTGACTTGTTTTAGCATAAGACTTGTTTCTTCCCCAAAAGATTTTATTTAATCTCTCCCTATCCTTATTTTGGAGAAGAACTGGCTCTTCACACCACAAGGAAGCCCTTGCAGCATTGCAGGCCTTTCACTCAGGCTGTCACACTGTTTTTTCCTTCAATTTGAACCTATTTTTAAAAAGGCCTGCAATCCGAACCCTGAAGTCTCTCTACAGTAAAAACACCCAGGGATTGCACTAGGATCAGACTGTAAAACTGATACTTTCAGGTGCTTTTTTGAGTAGAATAGAAAAGCCAAACCCTTGAAGCTCTGTGGGATCCTGTATTGACCCAAATACATGACACGGATGAATAAACACTCCCATTCATTTAGACTTTGCATAGTCCACGTAAATACAGTTGTCCTTGGCTAGGTTTCTGAAATAAGGCCTTTAATAGCTCTTTTCTCTTCCACATTTTTATCCAGTTCCTGACAGCCTCGATACTGCTAAGACTTGAGCACGCGCATTATTTTAATTTGTTATTTATACATTATCTTGTTTCATTTTATCTTGATGAGAGTATTCACATATGTAAAGTTAAGCACAAGCTTAAATCTTTGCAGAATCAGG
Organism: Erpornis zantholeuca; assembly: GCA_013400515.1. NCBI lineage: Eukaryota > Metazoa > Chordata > Aves > Passeriformes > Timaliidae > Erpornis > Erpornis zantholeuca. The sequence goes on from VZTN01000116.1 coordinate 121,063, forward strand.
ATTTGTGGGCTTAATCTAAATCCTACTGAACATTTTGGTCAGGTTTGTCTCTTTGCCTGTCTGCAGGAGAGCTGTCTTTCTAGCAAAACACATCGCACCCAAGGGACTCAGCTAACTCAGGGTCAGTTCCTCTTGTAGGCTTCAGAGAAGGCTTGGAATCAGCATCTCTGGGGGAATGTTCAAGTTATTCCTTGGCCCAGGCACTTCAGAAAGGCCAAATTAACAGCAATTAAGCAATCCAGTCATTGCTGGGATTAGAAATATCCCTCCTTCCCAAGCCTCCTGAAAGTTTTACAGTACCAGTAGGAAGTTGCAAGTGCAGGTACAGCAACCTCTATCTACCCTGAGCAGCCCAGGAACTCTCAGGGAGGTGGGTTGTGGTTGTGATGGACCTTATCTAGGGGCCTGATCCACAAAAGACTTCATATTCATATGTGGTGTTCCCTCCACCCCCTTTTTCCCCCTTCCCTGCTAAACCCTGGCCACTCCTTCATGCTCCTCCTGTTGGAATTTGAGGGACCCCAACTCCACCCCTCCCCAGTCCCAATAAAACCCTCTGCCTCCCTTTGCCCCGGGACACCTGGATAGCAGCATGTGAATAAAGATCTCCCATGCTCTCCTTGTGGAGGCCTCTTCTCATCCCCTTTGTCACTGTGGAGAGCAACAGATGCCTGAGCTAGCCATGAGGCTCCCCGGCTGCTGGGAGCCCTGTGACCATGCCTTCAGAAGGAAAGCATGGAGCACATGGGCCAACCCGGGCCAGGTAGAGACACTCTCTGGCATTAGTTGCTTTTGCGGCTTGCAACAGTAGCCAGCAGAATGCAACATTCATAGATTTTCAGAAGGCTGTAGATTTATTGTTTCCTGCATTTCATGCAAGCAAGCAAGCAAAGTGCAAGAGCAAGATCTTTTCTCTCTCTGTCCGCAATGTCTGCTCAGAGAGATTGTCTGTCTCTGTCTGTCTGTGAACAGCACAGTGTGGTACAAAACATGAAAACAAACAAAGATAAGGCTTTTTCATTGGCCAAGGAAAAGTACCTTTTTCAAAACATCTTTCTCATGTTTACATCCTTTGTCAAAAATCTCCTGGGAACATGGAAATGTTCACCGAACTGTTCCCTTTGGAGTTGTGAAGTGTTACAACTTAGGACACTTACGAAGAAATTGCTTTTTCAAATTTGCTGCTGGATTTCTCTAAGATCCACTAAATGTCAGCCCCACAGTGGGTCTCCTGATGTTGGATTCACCAGGATGTTGCCCTGACTTAATGTCATGAAAACTCTGCCAGGAGGATCTACTCATAGCCCAGGAGTCACCATTCTTCCTGACCTCATCAGCTGTGAGGTTGAAAAATGGCCTAATTCCAGAAACCGCTCAGGAGTCAGATTTTCATGGTTGTCTGCAAGTCCCCCAGAACACTCCTGTGGCCAACAGCAGATCCAAATGTGCCTCTTGCTCCCATCAGCTTCTGACAGCTTGTGCCCTTCAAGAGGGAGGAAGCCGCAGCAGCACCAACCCGTGTGCCCATGCGATCCTGGTGGCTGGGATATGGTGTCAGCAGAGTGTGGGATCACTCTGAGAGCTGCTCAGGACCCTGAGCACCAAGGGATGGGTACCACACCTGCACTGCCTCCCCGTACTGCACCTCATGCCCAAATCCCAAAATCAGCATAAACTGGGTGAGGTGCCTGTCACTGGAGGTGGGACTCAGCTCAAAAGCACAGACAGCAAAACCAGGTACCTTCCAAAGGTATCTGTAACACTCTTGGGAGGTAAAAAGGGAAAATTCTCATTAGCCTGGGAAAGTCCCCTTTGATTTCAGTGAGAAACAACCCAAATCAGATATGTTAAAGAGTAAAGCACTTAGGATATGATTTAAAGGTTTTGGAAATCAATGCAAGGATTCCAATTTATTTGAATACCTTTGGATCAGGCCCTAGACACCACAGAGGAAGATCCTTTAAGAGTCAATGGAGAATTTATGGGTGAAATTTGACTTAGAATATTTAGGAGAATATTCACATCTCCTCAGCAACTCCTTATGTTTCCCATAAGGCATCTAGACTTTCACCAGCACTGAAGGCAATAAAGATGCAGTGTTTTCTATAAAACCTTATGTTTTCAAATGCTCAAATCTTTACCAAAACCCTGCCTTTTACAGTCTAAAGTAACAGAAATGGCCCTTAGCCCATAGCTGAATTTGAGTGGCTTTTAAAAAAACATTACAACATTATTAAATACTAAAGCATGAGCTTTTTAGTTGTGGTGAGTTTTCCCCCTTCTCCTCTTGCTTCTATAAAAATAGTCCTGAAGGGATGGCATTCATTGGATCACAAAGATGATAAAAATGCTGTTTTGGAACAAGCAAATCCACGGAATTTGTCTTTTATTAAAGATATAAAAGAGGCTACATTCTAGAAAAGTACAGACATAAGCACACACACATGGCTAAGGGAAGCTCATGCATTTATATTATGACACTTGAATAAAATTAAGCACTTTGCACAAATCTAAATTTCGATTGTGTGCGTTCGTCAAAAGGCACTATTGTTCACAAAATAAACTGTTGACCCATAATAAGATCTTTATGGCTGCTGGATCACTTAGACCAAGCTGTCTTTAAAAGATCTCTACTTCTAATCCCATTAGTTAAAGACTTGACATCTGATTTAAGTGCCTTCATGCTTTAACTCCTTTTAAGCATTATGAAAAATCCATCTTCTTTTTAAAGCAACAACTTAAAATGAGCAGTTACACTGCAAATGGGGAAATGTGGCCTACTGAGTCTGTTAGTGCTACTTGCTTCATGTGGTGCTGGCAAAGAGGAGGTGTCACCCAATCTTTTCTATTCCAGCTAACAGAGAAAATTATCTTTTCTGACCTGATATCCTGTCTTGTACCTCTGCTCTTCAAAGGAAACAGGCAAACAAAAAATTATGAAAAGTGGAAGAAAAAAAACTGCCCAGTTTTTGCTCTTTTTTAGAGAAGCTGGACTTGACTGATTGCTTCTGAGGCACACACACCACTTGCCCCCTTACTCCCTTCATCTTCACACCTGAAGAACTCAACTTGTTCAGCCATTGAAGGTGCAACATTGCAAACTCCAGATGTGTAAAGACTCATTAACCACATCCATAGAAGAACCAAAAATGGTCTATCAAGGGCAGGATAAAAGAAAGGGATAGTAAAAAAGTGATCAAATGCACATTCATTTTCTCTACCTCTTCATTAATGAGTTTGGACTCACTTTTCATGTGTTGGAGTTTGGATATTGGCAAGGAACAAACCTACAGCAAGCACTTTGGTGATTTAGAGCCCAAAAATCCCACCAGCTTTTGATAAGATCAGCATTCCTTGGAATCTTTTTATAATTAGAAACAGGCTCTTAAGGAAAAAAAAAAACAAAAGAAAACGAAAACGAAAAAACCAACCAGCATTAGAAGTGCCCTTAAGAGTTTCAGAAAAGGTGAGCAATGCAGTTGTGTAACTGCCAGGTGCATTGGAGTTGCATTTTAATAACAGGATTGTACTTGTGGCTGACCACACAGTACATGCACTACGAAGATATTTTAGAAGCTGTGAAATTAGGTTCAGCTATTGAAGTAAAGAATTGTTTAATCCTTTGTCTCCTCTCCCTGCATCCTGCACAAAGGTGCAACAGCAGGAGAAATCTCTACTGGGCTTGTCTACTTTGCCACATTTCTTTACCAACATTGACTGTACACCTCTACCCACATTAAAATACTCAGCACACACATTCCCTCCCTAAGCCCTCTCACTGGTCTTTGTGCTTCCTCACAATATAAACTTCCTGCACTGTCATATGATGTTGACAAGGTAGCTGTTTTCCTAATAAATATGTACCTCCATTGTGGATTCTCTTATATCTTCTGAAAAGTTTATAATGCCAGCTCACTGAGCACAGCAGATGACAAAGTTCAAAGGTATCATCTTTAAGAGGAAAATGGACATTAAACTAAAGCTTCACAATGGAAATTAGGACTTTTGTTCATTTACCAAACTAGGTATACAAGGAAGAGAGTATTTTAAGTTAATATGAAACATTTTTTATTGGTCAATTGTTTTTTATGGGGAAGTAGAGAAACTGCATATGGTGACCAAGTGAAAGCTGCTGTCCAAACTCTGTGGTTTTCATCTTTTAAAATTATGTATAAGTATCAAAACATTTAGAATGTGTCAAAGCAAAATCTTCTGAATTTTAAAGTGAATTTTTTTGGAGGATAGAACAATTTGATAAATTCAGCACTAATCCACAGAACATTTTGCTTAAAAAAGGTTCACATCTCCTCACAAGTGCAGCATGCCAGCAGCAGTTGGGAGCTGTTTCCTGGCTGTCCTTTGTGCATCCCAGGCACAGCCAGGGTCACCATGCTCTCAACACCTGGGTTGGGCTCACACACTTTATTCAGTCAGGCTTTACTTGAGTCACTACTTCTGGCAGTGCTTTTCCAGACCAGCTGCCACCTTTGCTGGCCTCTGCTGTTCAACAACACAAGCAATTTTCTCATGGGCAACCTTACTTCTTTCTGTTCAAGGGGACCATTCCTTTTACTTTTCTGACTCAATAGCAACCAGCCCTTTCTTTCTCTGCTCTGGTCAGCGAGCTGACCAGGTCCTGCAGCAGGCACCAAACCCCTTAGTGACTGAGAACTTGGTGAATCAAGGGTTAAAAAGAATTAAAAGTTGATATTGTAGCTAGCAAGGTAGAAGCAAGAAACTAAGGTTTAATTATTAGCATATAGGTACAGTTGAAGCAGTTGGAGCAAAGACAATCTATCATGTATTCGACTCAGTTATGTTCTTAGGAGCAACAGGGAGGACATTCAGCATTGTACAAGAGCAGGAACCGAAGAACACACCTGGCCTCCAAGATAGTTGGAGCCAAGAGACGAAGCCTGGATCGTGACCAAGGGTCAGGAAGACCTGGCAGTGGGACAAAGTAAAGAGGAAGACGTCTGACTTCATCTTCAAGAGACCACCGACCCAAATTAAAGGAAGAACTGCACAACCGTAATGAACATTCAGCTCATTTTAATACGGAGCAGGATAGGTGATGCATATGTATAGGAGTCTCAGGTAACTTAGATGAATATGTAAGACCTTTGTGAATATAAGGGAAGTCAATGCTTTAGAGATTGGCAGCTTGCTTTGGAGACTATTCCCCTGCTGCCTGACGTCACAATAAACATGCCACTTTCTAACTTTAACAGTTGGAGAGTTTTTTGTCCGGTACGAGTTGAATATCAATATTAGATTGATATTCATATTTAATAAATCATTGGAGTCCGTGAGCAGTGAGCACAGTGAGCAGTAACCACTAGATGGCTTTGTCTAGCAAACCTCACCTCATCCTACTGCAGAATGTTTTTTTCCACCTTTATTTTTCACCTAATTATTTCAGTCTTAACATCGAAAAAAAGAAGAAAAATCAGTTTAACCACTGTCTCTATAGAAAACATCATATAAACTTCAGAGAACTCTTATTTGTCTTCCTTTAGGGACCTGCATGGAAGTGAAATCTTCCCTGGTGCTTACTTCAAAAAACCCCTTCACTCAGCCCGGAAATACTTTCACACTCTCCTGTCAGCCAGACAGCTAATACAGTAACAACTTGGGTCTTAAACCAGGACATATTCCAACAGCATTCAATAACTCTTCTCTAACCAGCTCTAACTCCCTTACAATGAACAGCCTGTAAAATTAGACTAGACAAATCACAGGTGTGTGGCTACAATTATCAGACTTCAGTGAAATAATTTAATCATGTGTTAAAAAAAAAAAAGTATCAGGTAACTGTTGTGAAAAACACCGTGGGAAAGGCAAAGACAACCACCTGATCTTCCCAGAGCTGCTTCTCCTGTCACTTCCCTCTCCAGAGGTGACAACATGCTTCCTACCACAGCCAGCTCTGCTGCAGCCTTGCAGCCCTTTCCAGAAGGGCAAAACAAAACACTGGCCTGTGACACCATCCCTTTTTGCCTTGATCAACACTATCTGCTTTACTCTGGTATCTGTTCTGATTTGCATTTAGCTCAGCCAAACTGCATCTGTCAGTTATGATCCTCTTGGATCCATAGGAAAAGGGAGGAAAAATGAACATCTCTTCTGTACCAGCACCTCACTGATGTTACTGTTGGCAGTGATATAAGCATATATTCAAAAATAGATAAGTAATATACAATTTAAGAAAAAATACTGCAATAGGACAATCATGCAGACAGGTAAATTTGAAGATAAAAGGGAAAGGATTGCAATGTTGTTAATGCCCTAGCCTGCTCTATATGGTGTTTATTCAACCCTTCTTGTCTTTAAAGACCAAAATTCACATTTTAAAGGATTAAAAGGAAAAATTTCTTTTTGCAAGTAGGCAGAAACCCCCAACACTCTGCAATCTAGAACTTTAGTACATGTTTCTCAGTTCCATAAAATTTGCCCAATTCTAACTAGCTGAAGTGACTGATTTAGATGACCGAGGTAACTCAGCCAAGCCAAGCTTCCTCCTGAAGTCAGGAGCAACTGCTGGATTTGTGTAATCTCTGCTGTTAAAGCACTTACAGCTACATGCACCATTAAAATACTGTAATAGCAGGCAAGTAGCCCAAAATGGAGATAGAAATCACAGGAGGCATTTGCATATCACTTGGACTGTTTCTTCACATCAGTCTTATCACAAGGGATGATAGAGCTTACAAGGATGATTCCTGCTGCTCCTACTCTTACTCTCCATCATCTGATGCTCCACCCTCTCAACTGAATTCCCCTATTTCAGCAGAGATGTGCCAGCTTCTGTATTCTAAGATTTGTCTCAGTAAGATTATTGCTCTAGAAAAGAGCAGATCTGGAAGATCAGGCTGTGCTGGTATAAAATAAATGAGTGACAAGTTGGGTAATTTGCAGACAATAGATCCCCAGCAATGGATAGCACTCAGCCAGGTATTTTCAGTACAGTAAAAATTAGAGTATTTGAAGATCCTGGGAGATATCAGAACCTCCACGGCCTTAACCTTTTAGTAGCTTCCCACGGAAAGATATCTGGACTTGAGGCATTGGGATGGAACAGTTTATGTGCCCTGTTATGAAACTATGAAGTCACCACAGAGCTACTGTGGTGTTATAGATAAGAAAAAGACCCATAATAATAAAAATAAGGACAGACAAAGTGTATCTTAATAAGACAAAACCTTCCAATATACATTATCCCCTTTTTTTTCTCCAAGACAATATCATAACATACAACATCACATAACATCATAACTCATAACTTAACCTATGATATGATTCACAACTAATACGAGACATGAAAAAAAGCCAACAAAAGAATCCATACATGTGCATGGCATATTTTAAGCTGCTTAAACAGCTATCAGGGCAGTCAGCCAGTTTCATGTACAGTCATGCAGGTCACATGCATGCTCCCAATCACAAGCTCATAGCTTGTGCATAGGCACTTAAGGTTCAGCTGAGTTTTCTCAGCCTCCTCTGAGCCCATTCCTGCAATTTTCTTAATTTCTAGCTGGTTTAAATTTTGCATGATGTAGTTGCCCCTTTGAGCTCAGCATAGCTCAACTCTGATTCCTTTAAATTACAAGGGCTAACAAAAACAAAATTTAAAAAAATATGTATCAGCTATATCTTCAGAGTTTCTCTACATTCATGTCTGACTCCTGCCATGGTCTGTGTGCGGAGTATGATGACCACACCAGGTTGAAGGGAGCTCCAAAGGAAGTACAGATATTCCTCCTGACTGCAACCCAGGTGTCCTGCACACCAGTGACAGGTACAGGGGGCTAAGCAAATCCCCTCAGAGGGCTCCACACAGCAACCCCAAAGAGCCAGTTTTGAATAACATCCTGAAGGGACAGAACTGTTATAGCTAGAGGACTTAGATACAAAAACACTTCACCACTTTTTTCTCTGAAAAATTGCATGCTCCAGGGTGTGGAAAGGGGACTCATTAAGGCTCACTGGACATTTAAGATACACCTCCAGCTTTCTACTCGGATCATCAATGTAACTTCACTGCCTCTCTTTCAATGGAGCCATTCTTACTCAAACTGTTAAATCCTTCTCTGATCTGCCAGCAGGGAAGGGGTTCAGAGCTCCTTTGTCCTCATCCCTTTGATTTAATTCCACTGATACCTCACAGTTTATCAACTACCACCTCTGATCTGATCACCTGGATGAGAGATCCCAGTGGAATCATCTACTTTATAGCAAGAGTGGGGACAAAGCAAAAAGTAGATGCTTGATGAGTGTCGCTGTTGTGTTAGGGATGGAGAGATGTGACATACAAGACTCCAATAGTTTCACAAGGTAATAGGCACAAAAGGCCTCTTTTTTAGACACACAGAGCCTTTTATAGACACCTCCATACAGATGCTACACGATTGGTTATTTGACACTCCACAACACCATTGGCTAATTAGAAGCAACACAAACATCTTACAGACAAACACCAGGTGCAACATTGTTTACATTCTTCAATGCATGGGAAAGTTCACTTTCTCACAGGCTCTGGCTGCAGTCCGATGCTCGAGAACTCCTCTCTGACCAGGCAGCCAGCATCTATAGATGAGTCCTTGTTGCACAGAAGATATTTTGCCAATGCAAAGAAGAACACCACAACCATTCAGATGTGGGGTCACCCATGTTCGACACTGGAAACAAACCATGCTTGTTTTAAAAAAAAACCAACCAACCACTAACATTTTTACAAGAGTTGGCAGCAGTTGCTGATGCGTTGGCAGCAGTTGCTGATGCACGAGTACATCAACTAGAAGTAGTAACCATGGTTATCAGTCAACTTCCCAGATCTCAGCACTCCAGGGAAACCTGGAAGTTAAAGAACAAGCTCTCACAGTATCATAGGTTCAACTGCAAATAGTTTGCAACCCACCCCCAAATTTAACCCAAGACGAACAAGTTCCTCATCAAATAACCTGGAAACCAAGGCCTAGCAAGAAGGGAAGAAAGATGTTCCAACTCTTTAGTAACCTTCATGAAAATAATAGTTTTGTACTTTTTACCCCCTGGGGAATAAGTATTTTAATTAAAAACTAATCAAAGCTAGCAAAAATTGCTTTGATATGTCACCATCCAGAATTTTCAACCTGACTTAGAAGGTTTTTTTTCTATCAGAAAAGTAAACCTACGTCATAGAATTGTAAAATGGGAAACTTTGAATTACACTCCCCAAAATGTTAGATAAGTCTTCTTGCTACCGTCTCCTGGGGATCAAGCAAGAGTTGGAAAGGATCCAAAAAGAAAGGTCTGGGATAATGAGAAAAGCTTCCCAAACAATCAGCTTCAAGAAAGTCAGAAGGGCATTCACATATTGGGACACTTCTCTAAACTAAAGCTCAATTGCCAGTCAATATTGTTTCACACTTTTCCATTGAGCTCTGTAAGTTTAGTGATTAAATACAGCAAAAGCTGAAAGTTGTTTTAGCTTCCACTGTGCTCGGCCAGCAGAGAACAATCCCATCCTCACCCTTCAAACTTGCTGTATACAAAAAAAATTCAGTAATAAAACTGCTAATCTACATCCATTTAGTGTTTTTACAAACCTGTACCAGGAAGCCACCAAAACAGGAAGCTTGGGAAAATTCAAGTATAATGAAGACAAAAATATGCAATGGGAATACTGTTTTTTTCTTGCACTAGTAGGTCCTTCAGTCCTAGAAGGAAATTCCTTGTCATCGAATCCAATCTATAAAACCAATTGGTCCAACAGCCTCAGCAGTCAGAGCTGTGGATTCAGAAGTTCAAACAAAAGCTAAGAGTCAAAAAAGATCACCCAAGTTAGTTATTTGCCATCTGAGAGTGGTTGGAGATGCCACCTCAGGATAAGAATGGCACCTGGAAAGGGACAGCAGAGATGGCAGGCTGGGCATCTCGAGAATGGCTGGTGGGCACCCTCCTTACCTACCTCTTATCACTTACGGATTTCCATGCACTAGAAAACCTCTTTCTTCCTTCAGCCACCACCTGCTTGAGCCATCTGTTCTACTTCAATATCAAAAAATGAATTCTCTGGAACCATGGGCTTCCTAGCAGGGCCCATCTTCAAGTGACTTCAAGTCCATTGAAGCCATTATTATTATTACCATTCTTTTTGCAATAGTCCTTGCCCTAAACTTGGTTGAAATTGTTAAATTCTTTTGTTCCAGGAAGCCAGGAACACACCACACTGTAACAGCCATGAGTTACCCCCAACCACAGAAGCCCTGCCAGACCCAGACCATGTCCATGCACACACATGGCAACACACCACATGTCCCACATCCTGCTCCCCATGTCCACCCATAACTGCACAAAGAAATGCAAGTTATGAGCATATTCAATAATCTTCCCATCAAATCATTGCTGCCCTACTTTACAGGTCAAGTTGGTTAAAATTTTAACATCAAAGACAAGGCTCCCATTTGCTCCATTAGGGAACAGGAGTTCACTTTTGCCCTTAGACTTCCACAAGCCCTTTGATTTGCCAAGAGAAGTGACTTTCACTCCAGCTGTAGTACCTCAGCAGTAGTTCCTAGTTCCTTCCCCTCCCCTCACCATCATTTCAATGCTATGCATATATGCCTTTGCATGTGTCAGGACTGGGTTTTGGAAGAGCAAAATGACAATTAAAGAGCTTGCTGCTGCTTCTTCCCCCCACTCCCTCTCTGCCAGCATTTTCTGATGTTCCAAGAGTCCCTTGTGCTAATCACCATTGAGACCTGTTAGTTTATACAGCCATAATTTAAGATTCATGCTTTTAGAGGTCATTTGACTCCTTTACACATCCACACAGATGGTGTTGGAGACTGAAATGTTATAATTTATGGCTTAAACATCTTCATGAAGGACTTTTGCCTATTACAGCAAAACTCTATAAAACTGCAGAGACCTTACCACACCCTGACTAAGGTCCCGGGCTGCTCGTTGATGGAGATAAGATAAAGTAACTCAAGTCTGGGCTTCCGGAGAAGAATACATTCACAGAGGGATCAAAATTAGCACCTTTGGGGTGGAGACCACAGCCCCGGGGCTATCAGCTGCTGGGCTCTCACAGACCCTCACACCAAAGGCTGGGGTGGGGAGGAGAGGAGAGGTTTTGGGTGTGTAGTGAAAAAGCCGCTGGTGAGAGGCAGTTAACACCCATCCTCTGCTGTGCAGAGGAGCTCAGCTGTCGGGAAAAAGCTTCATCCCGGGAAAAGCCACATGCACATGGAGGACAGCAGAGGGGCTGTTCTGGCCCATCAAAGGCCCCCCAAAGGGGTCCCCAGACCCTGCACCAGAGCACTGCACATGATGCAACAAATCCACAGTGTTGCAAGGGACAGTGTAAAACTTGCCCTCCCCCAGGGGAGGCACATGGGCCTTCCCACCTGGCCCAAACATTTATTAATCCACTGGATTCTATAGTTTTTGGTGGTGGGCAATGGGGGACCCTCACCACCAAGAACACCAGAGGGACAGGNTTAATCCACTGGATTCTATAGTTTTTGGTGGTGGGCAATGGGGGACCCTCACCACCAAGAACACCAGAGGGACAGGAGCAACGAGACATTATTGGAACTCTTGGAAGGGTGATATGTTTCTACCCAACTCCTGTCACTCTCTCTCTGTCCCACCCCTCAAACCTCTTTTTCTATTTCTTTCTTTCTCGTTGCCTCTTTTACTATTAAATAAAATATATCAAATTTTTTGGCACCAACCTCATTTGGCTTTAATCAAGTTTTGGGGTATATTTCAAACCTTTCTGTGTTTGATCTGTTTTATTCACAGAGACTTAGTTTCCTGTGCTTTTCTGTGTTTAAACCAGTTTATAACAAATTGTCTGATTTGCTCAGCCTCACAGCCTTCACTTACAGTAGGGCTGTGTACTTGGCTTTGATGAACTCATGAAAAGAGATGAAACAAAAAATGTACATAATGAACAGATATATGCATAGAGAAAAGTTTCTGCTGGAATTAATCAGAAAGAGCTAACTTCTGTCTGCAGTGCCTGCTCTGGCTTTATTAGGATTTAACACCCCAAAGATTATTTTAATATTTTATCTTGTCCCTGCCTGCTGCCACCTTACAGTCACAGGAAGTTCTTTTGGTAGAAAAAATACATGTAAATGCTGCACCTTAAGATTTAAACAGCACATTTTCCAAAGCACTCAAACCGTTCACTCAGAGAAATACCTTTATACCAAATATTTGGAAAGCATTGAAAATGGGGGACTTGAGCAGCCTTAAAAAGACAACACAGACAGAAGCATGTGTGCTTTTGGAATCATCACATCACCACTAGCAGTCAAGGGAATCTGGCTGAACCAGCAAGGCTGCAGAAGTTATCATAAAGAATTGATCTTTTCCATAAATTTTCAGTCAAAAGAATAAGCAAGAAACTCGGGGAAAACAGCATCTTCTCATTTTGAGTGACTTCACCACTACCTCGTACATTCTAAAGAAAAGTGAAGCCACTGATGTGCAGAAACCATGCTCATTTTGTGCCAGCCTTAAGCCTGTACCTGCAGCTACAGGTTAAGTGCTACTTCTGAAAAACAAAACTCTTGTGCTTCTCAGATGGTTCTGGAGCTCCCATAGCTGTATCACCTGCAATTTTTGTTTGTTCACTGCACACATCAGGCATGATACAGTGTTCTTATCCCAGTTTCACAAACTGCACAAAGGCAAAATCCTGTTTGGTATTGCTACAGCTAAGCAGGTCAACTGCATGAATGAGGCACTGCTTTTTTCCAGTCAATTGTTGTCCTGGTTATTGGAAGACTCAGGAAGCTGACACTGGGAGTGTGGTAAGTCCAGGTAAGCAGGTAAATCTTCATAATGGGCTCCCCTTTTGCAAACCCAATGTGGCCATCACACCTGGTAGAAGGATCTCTCATGAGGTTCAGATTACTGCTGCACAGAGCAAATAACTTTGATTGGAGCTCATTCTGACTCCTTTCAGGAACTCCTGCAGCCTGGAGCAGTTCCATACACTGAGGAGGGAGGTGATGGAAAACCAGCATTAAGCCCTTTACAGCCATCTCTTCGGGGTGGGCTGCAACCTAATTCAGGCAAGGTTGAGAGGAGACACTGCTCGACAGGTGACCCTGACTGAGCCAAGGGATATTCCAGACCATGCTCAGGGTACAAAATGGGGAGGAAGAAGGAGGAAGGGCGGTGTTTGCAGTGATGGTGTTTGTCTTCCCAGGTCACTGTTCTGCAGGATGGGACCCTGCTTTTCTGGAGGTGCTGAACACCTGCCTGCCCATGGGAAGTGGGGAATGAATTCCTTGTGTGCAGCTTTTGCTTTCCCTATTTAGTCTTTATCTCAATCCATGAGTTCTCTTTCATGCTTCTGATTCTCTCCCCAGTCCCACTGGTGTGGGAGTGAGTGAGCAGCTGTGAAGAGCTGGGTGCTGGCTGGGGTTAAACCACAACAGACCTGCAAAGATGTGCCTTCAATGGCAGTGGTAGAGGGACAGGGTTTCTCTGCTCTGATTAAGCACAATTCAAACTGAGTGTAAGTAGGGAGCATTTCAGTGCGCAGAGTACGCAGAAAACTCATTTTAACTTGGCAATGGGAGCTCACTGCATGATGTGCATCCATAGGGGATGTCCACAGGACAAGGAGGTTTTTTTCACCTTTTACAGCTGGTGTGCACATTTTTTAAGCTGTCCACATAGTGGAACTCTGAGCCCACTACTTACTAAAAACTCCTTTTCATGTATTTTGCCAGCAGTGCTAAAAACTATAATTATCTGATTTCACAACCCCCTGTCTGCAGTTCAAGGCAGTGTGGATCTGCTGTGGCTGTCTGTAAGGGAATGGGAAGTACATAGCCATGAAAATTGGCCTGCATAGTAGCCAGAATTCTGGAATATATGGGAGAAATCGGAATGTTCAGTGTAATTATGTGCTCTTAATCACATGTTACTTTCTCTCAGCTGTTTGCCATGCAGCACCTGTTGTTTCAGCATTGCTGGAATAAAAGGTTGTTCAGCCATTATGATGCCATTGCTTTACCCCAATTACAGTTATTAGCAACGACCAGGACGTGACCCAGGCCAGATGGCACATTTCTGCAGAGAAACACCTTTGGGCTAATAGTGTCTGCAATACCCCTAATATTTTTCCAGGTTACATCCTTTTTCATTTGCATCACAAAGACTATAAAGTACTTATACATGACAACTCTAAATCCCTCATAATGCATCATGTCAAACAGCCCATTTAGTCGAGACTCTGTGGTATAAAGGAGCATAATGCACTGAAGTTGCTATGCCAAGTTGTGTCAAAAGATCTCCTTTTTAAAGTCCTCCCTAATTGTATGGATGGAACAGTTGGAACAGTTCAGAAGTTGTTCCAGTGTGGCATGTCAAATACTGCAACACTATTTTGACAGTGAGTCATCACACAAGACAATGGAATGAGACAAATATTGATATGCCAAAAAGTTTTCCTTTTCCTTTCCCTTTTTACTTTCTTCTTATTATTTTCCTTTTCCTTACTTTTCTCTTCCACTTCCTTTTTTTCTTTTTCTCTTTCTTTCTTTTTCATTTCCCTTTTTCTTTTTCTTTTAGTTTCCTTTCCATTTTTCTCTTCCTCCTCCTTTACCTTTTCCTTTCCTTTTCCCTTTCCCATTCCCTTTCCCTTTCCCTTTCCCTTTCCATTTTCCCTTTCCCTTTCCCCTTTCCCTTTCCCCTTTTCCCTTTTCCCCTCTCTCAAATCACCACAGTGGAGAAAGGGAATGAGGTGAGTGGGAACAAGGTGCAAAGTACAGTTTGGAAGCAGCTGACCTGCCATTAACAAACTTTTTTTCAATTACGTAAGTGAAAGCAATTACAGACACATTAAAGCTGTGACATGCAGCAAAGAAAGGAAGAAGAATCTCACTGAGGTGCCCTCTACTCTTCTTCTGGCAAAGCCTTGTGCTTACACAGCATCTGCTCCAGTGCAGGGGAGTGAGCTGGAAGTAAGAGAGCAGTTTTAATAGAGGATATCCTCATCCCTGCCAAGCCAAGAGAGACCTCTGATATATCTTTGGGCTATTCTCTGCACATAACCTGTAAGACTCAGCTGAAGAGGTGATACAGGTGTCTGATGAAGACACTGAACCAGGAGGCAGGAGTTCTGGAATTAGCTCCCAGTTCCCTCACTGGAACTGGTGTACCCCAAGCCAGTCTCTGGATTGGGAGCTCCCTTTCACCTGCTGCTCAAATGAGCAGAAACACAGCATTTCAAGCAAGACACTAAAGTGACAACAAAGCAAATGTAGACAGCAACCTCATCACCTGTAGTAAAGATTCAGGATAAAATCTTTCCTCCCCTCACAGGGAATTCACATTTTCTTTTATGTAGATTATCACAGACCATGTTGGTTACAAAACTGGCAAACAAATTCTCATATTAAGACCCAGTTCACATGTAGGCACAAAAATTGAGTTGACTTAGTAAACTCACTCATTTAAGAAGTTCAGATTCTGATGGTTGATTTGCAACTCCAGGCACCAGAGAGTAAACTAATGCCTGCACCTTATCTCATTTAAATGAGAATGGGACTGCTCTGGTTTACATAATATACCTGTCTCAAGACAGTCTTGTTTCAGGCTAAACCCAAGCCAGTTATAGATCTGCCTACAGTAGGAAAGCACAAAACCAGGAGTGACTGCAACATCCATATTATTCCACATCCAGTTTCTCTTCTGCTTCCCCACCCTCTTTTCCTTCTGCAGAAGGGGATAGTTGCCTCTTTGTAACTAGCACTGTCAAATATATGCCAAGTGAAAGCAACCTAATTAAATTTATTGGCATGCACATATAGCCTACCATAGCTTAAGGAGGTTTTAAAGGTACAGTTGTGCTAGTAATTATTATATGCTATGAAGTGAGGTAAAAGCCACATGACAGAGAGCCTTGTGCTCATTACATGTCATATGCATTAGTGGCACACAAATCTGAATCCTGATGTCCACAGCTAGGTTTCTAAATGCTTTCTGAAGGCAGGTGAGCAGCTACTGAGTCCATGTTCACCACAAGGAGGGAGGATTAAGTGAAGCTGAAATGCAGGACCACTGGGCTGAGCACATGCACACACTCAGTGACTGTAACTCAGCTGACATGCAGCAACTTACTGTGCTGCAGTAACTTGCTCATGTGTTTGAAGCCCTTGCCCTTCCAAATCAGATCAGAATTGGGATCAAAGCCCCTTTAATATAAGTATCTACCAGGAAAGTGATGGCAGGACATGCCAAAGAACTGGGTAGTGAGGCACCATTGGAGTTGCAGGACTGGCAGTAGGATTCCCCCATGGAGAATGTGGGGGAGGTGTGGGGGAACTGGTATTCCTAAGGGCAAAATGGAAAACCTGAAGGCAAGGGGTTGTTTTCATCACACAGGACTTTCCTTCATTCCAGGACTGGGCCACTCCAAGGAGTTGCCTCTCTACAGTTTTAATGTGTGATTTTAAACTTGAGAGAAATGTATTTGTCCTCACCAATTGTCCAAATAAAATACATCTTACAGTATTGGCTGAAAATAACTTAGGATGCTGCCCACAGCAACAACAGCTGGTGACCTTGTTCATCACACACTGGCACTGACATCATGTGTAGACATGGTGTTAACATCTCAACCACAGTCATATAAGAACTTGTCAAGTCCTCTGAAATTAGTATGGGCAGCAGGTGAGGGGGGGATTCTCCCCTCTGCCCCACTCAGGTGAGATGCCACCTACAGAGCTGCCTCCAGCACTGGGATCCAGCACAGGAAGGACATGGAATTGCTAGAGTGAGTTCAGAGGAGGGATGGAGCACTTCTGCTGTGAGGAAAGGCTGAGAAAGCCTGGAGAAGAGAAGCTTTGGGGTGACCTAACCGTGGCCTTCCAATACCTGAAAGGAACCAATAAGAAAGAGTGAGAGAGAATATTTACAAGGGCCTGAAGTGACAGGAGAAGGGGAAATGGCTTCAAACTGACAGAGAATAGGTTTACATGAGATGTTAGGAAGAAGTTCTTGGCTGTGAGTGTGGTGATGCCTTGGCACAGGTTGCCTGGAGAAGCTGTAGCTGCCCCATCGCTGGAAATGTTCAAGGCCAGGTTTGATGGAGCTTTGAACAACCTGGTCGAGTGGAAGGTGTCCCTGCCCATGGGAGGGGGGGACAAGATGATCTTTAACATCCTTTCCAACCCAAACCATTCTGTGATTCTATGAAGTACCACCCAAAGCAAAAGTGTGAGGAGCACAAAGCAAGCCTTTAGTATATAGAAGTCCTTTTTACCCCAAAGGTGTGCAAGCTACTCTCAGTGATTTCACAGGGTCTCCTGTTAAAGCCACCCATGTAGCTGTGTAGGAGTTTTGCCCATCTGAGAGCCAGCAGCCTCTGCTTAGACTGTACACACAGGAGTTATAAATGTAGACATGACCAAGTTACTTTGGGATTTCAGTGTGTATGTGTGTATAATACACACATAAACTTGTTTCCATACTGACTGAATGACTATTCATGTTGTATGTGTAAGATGTCCAGTTTTCAGTTCAGCACTGAATTTATTCTGAGATAAATAGAGAGGATTTCTATATGTTATGCTGTCAGCTTGGTACTAAATCCACTTCTTGTGAACACAGTGTTTCCACAGTCACTCATGGTGATGACTTTATTATGTACTCGTTTCATATCTTGAACTTCCTTCCCAGCAATTCTTTGTCCTTTTTCAGCTGAGCCATTTTTACCAGGACAAGACACATCCAAAGTGTAACTAGGCTTTGCATGCATTAGAAACAAAACTTGATAAAAATATATGACCAAAGGAAACCTAACAAGCAAAAAGAGCTTTAAAAAAATATAAGTCATTAGGGTTGATTGTCAGAAGTGAGTCAATTTAAGGAAATTACATGCAAATGGGGCCCATTTAGAGGAATCCTGAAGAGCACTTGGGAGAAGGCTGCTGACAGCAGGAAGAGTGGAAGCTTGAGTGTCACTCATTGAGGTATCCCCATCCCAGAGATTTGCTGGACCAAGGTTAGGTTCTGCAGCTCAGGATCTCCCTGTGCTCTCTTTTAAACAGACTCTCTTCTGAACATCAAGGACATTTTCATAATGAACTTTATTCTGCTAAGGTTGGTTCCATTGTTTTAGTTAATTTTTGAGTTTATGTAACAAAACACGGTGTATTTTTCACCAGGACATCCCCATTCCCTTTTCCAACTGCCCAAGCACAGTTCAATGAGGAAGCAATGTAACAGGCTAGGGCCTG
>VZTN01000119.1:0-89811 GCA_013400515.1 Erpornis zantholeuca
TGCTGGTGCTGCTGCTGCTGCTGAAGCATTTGGAGTGGGGCAGAGGGGATGGCTGGAGAGCAGGTCAGCTCATAATCCCCAAATACACCTGTCCTCTTCATAACTGATGGATCCAGAACCATTTTATTTCTGCTGTCAACAGATTCCACCTGTGTACTCTCCACTGACAGGGAGATGCTTGCCCCTATTTTTCTATGCCCTATTTTATAATGGGCATATTTTCTAAATTTAAACCATTATGTTGAGGGGAGTG
Source organism: Erpornis zantholeuca (assembly GCA_013400515.1). NCBI lineage: Eukaryota > Metazoa > Chordata > Aves > Passeriformes > Timaliidae > Erpornis > Erpornis zantholeuca. Next base: position 254 of record VZTN01000119.1, read on the forward strand.
ACAAATAAAATCCAACTGTCTCCTGTTTTTACTGAAAGATTATTTAAATTACTGGGCCGTGTAGTGTCTTGCAGGACTTGTTTTTGTCACAGGTTGTGGATTTCATATTCCCAGCTTCTCTCTTCCTTTCATCCAGCCTGACATTAGGGCTGCAGAGATTCTGCTGGATGTTGACAGGGAAAAAACAGCACCAGAGGCTTCCTTGCAGCAGAGTCTCCACTTACTGTACCGGGCATTAACTTATATCCAGCACATTAGACTTAAAAGCACACAGCCATTAAGTGTAGCGCTTCCTTCCCAGGAGGGTAGCAGATGGAGAGAGGATGGGGGAGGGAAGGAGAAAGGAGCATGATAGAGGGACTTGATCTGATGTATTTGTAAGCCAGGAAACTTGCTATTTACCACGTTTACAATTTCTCTGGTATAAGGAATTGAGTGTAGTGACTGTGAGCAGGAAGGTCAGCACATTACTCCTAAATGTTTAGCTATTTCATCAGTTTATGGGAAGGAAAAGGTGCTAGTCCAGTATATCTTCCCTCCTGTTCCTTTTATATAGGGAGCACAAAGAAAAAAGTCATTACTTTTTAATTACTCTAGGCTTCTTTGTTTTTTAAGGCACATTCACTTTTGGCCAGCAGTGAGCATTAACAATGGGTTATTTGCTTTCCTGTGAAGGGTGAAGTAGTAGTTTTGGGGAAAATAATGTTCAGAATTAAAATTTCATGTAGTCCAGCATATTTAATAAATAGGAGCTTTGTCCTATACTTGTAAAATGCAGTGAATAGTGACATCATTGTTGCTTCCAGTGGGACAGGACCTGTCATGTAAAAATGCCAGATTAAGTGGCTCCCTCGATTTTAAGCAACGATTCTTTCAAGGACTTCTTTTCTCTGGTTGTTAGCAATGTACATATAAGATTATGGTAATTGACAGATACTAAGGAAGAGGGAAATTTCATCTTTTGGTGTGTTTATTTTGTAAATTTAAAGTCATCCAGGCATTCACTTTTCCTCTTGGTGGAAAGCAGTGAATAAATTAAAACAAAATAAATACACAATTATACATGAAAAAAAAATATATAACCCAGGCGTAATCTTTGAATTACTTGAAAGTTTTTATAGATATTTGCTTCATTTTGATTATATCTCTCTTGACATTAGTTTGATTTTCCATCATCTTGTTTGTAAAACAGGATGTTTGCAGCTTTGACAGTAAGGCATGTTTGCAAGAAGAATTAATTTTGTTCTGCTCTTGTTACTATTCTATACCTTGAAAATTTCCACTTACATACCCTCTTTGGGTTTCTGAGAGAGTTATAATTCATATTGTAATTTGTTAGAAGTTTTGGAGGTTATTTTAATTTGTATAAAGTTCTTAAGACAGTTTTTCTCCTAGAAATATAAAATGAGAATGCACAGATCAAATGCTGTAAGAGAGTTTCAAACACCCTATGAGAATTAAAATGCTGATGGTAATCCTTGGGGTGGTATATGATTTTTTCCCTTTTTTTTTATCTCCACTGTGACCTTTGGTGATGTTCTGCTCAGCTACTCTGCATGGCTGCTTTCTGAGAGTGCTGCTGTATTAATGGAAGGATCACACACACACTTCTCCTCTCAGAACCTGACACATCATGGGAGCAAAACAGAGACCTTTAAGGTGTGGAGTTTTCATTGTTGTTAGTTATCCATCACCATGAGTTCTGTGCCTGCAAGAAGACAGGTTGGTTTAAAAATGTGTATATGTAGAATGGAGACTTCATTTTCTTTGAGAATAGAAAGGAAATCCCTGGTCTCAAGGATTTAAAATGGTCTGTATTTAGGGGGATTTTGTTTTGTGTTCTGGCTCATTCATTTTAGATGCCATTATTACAGAGCATATTTTCCTGAAAAGAATCCTTGCATCCAGTCTGGACTGTCAAGAGAAATATCAGCTGAAATTGAAAATTAATTTTGGATCTCCTGGCTTCTTTGATACTCAGTTCATACCATCATTTCATACTGTCACTATTTTCAGTGAGTGCTCCTCTCAGAAGCTTTTTAAGATGCCATTCTACAGCATGAGAAAGACCTCTTGTGAATAATCTCATTCAGTGAAGAGTTAAAAGGTATAAACTGGAACACATGATGCTGGGAAGTTTGAGAGTTTTTTTATTAATCAGTTCCAATTAAGTGGGGTCCTATAGAAGATTTGGAGTAAGAGGTGGCAATTTTCTGTATATCTGTCTATAAACAGACAGTGCCATTTCTTTGGGTCCAGGCTCTTATACAATAAAATGCAGGAGGAATGTACTAGAGAGGACCGATACAGAATAAATGGAAGCTGAGAAATGTCAAAATTATCTCAAATACCCAGAAATAACTGAAGATAAGTTGTCGGCTTAAGGTGTAGTTCTTAGCACACCGTATTTTCTTTGTTATGATTTCACTGTCTGCATATGTGTTTAAAGACACTCCTGCCCTAGTATGAAGTGCAGCAGTGTGATAAATATCACAGTATTGCTGTGGTGCCAGTGTTGGAATCTGTCTTCCGTGTTTGTATGTGGTTTATTATTTTCCTAACAAAAAGGTTTTTTAGATTTTGAACTTCCAGACTTATGCCTTGTGGTCATTTTCACGGAAGCATGGCCATGCTGATCAAGAGGTTGTTTATAGGAATTAGAGCATTATTCTTTCTGGTATTTTGTTGCTTTTTGGGGTTTTTTTTGTGTGTTTTTTTTAAGCACCAAACTGCTGTCTGTGGGGTAGAATATTTGTTTAGTGTGTTATTAGATAATGAGCTCTAATCAGGCATCCTGCTCTCTGTCTTCTAAGTCATGTAATCTTAAACAACATGCTCTGCATTCATACAGCATGGACAGTGCTGACAGGTATGTTCAAAGAATTAATGGATTTTTTTCCCCTTCTCTATCTTCCAAACAGAAAAGATAGAAAATTAAAAGTTAAAAATGTTGATTCTTTGATGGTATAACTGAAAAAATATTACATATTAGCTATATGGGGAGCTGCTGGAGTAGCCAACCTTCTGACTTTAGCACCCTCCCAAAAGCTGTTATACTGCAGAAGAAATAGTTGAATGGAGCATGAAAAAGTTTTTTCAACTGCCTTAGACTGCACTTAGTTGCACTTGAATACTTTGACCTGCAGCAGTGATAATCAAGAACCATGGTATTATGGGTGCCTATATCTGGGAGAAATATGGAAGAGAAAGTAAAATCTAGGCTGTCCTTATTTAATTTGTTGCCAGGCATGGGTCTGTACCCTGGACCAAAGTAGGCAATGACACTGGTTAGCAGCACTGCTCCGAGGACTCACATACCAAAGGTACATCAGGCAGCATTTAAACAAATGTTCTTAAATGTTTATCCAACTCTTGCAGTCATTTTTGGTCACTACAGATGTGGTGCCCTGCATTCTGTGAGCATGACAGGGTTGATGGCTGTTCCCTGTGAACATTGTGTTTCCCCATTGCCAGGTTTTGGTAACTGTACCACAGCATGTTATAGCTGTCAGAGGTGTTGTGGCTACTGCATTAGTTGCAACTTGAGATTTTAGTGATGTTGGTTCAATGGTTCTTGCAGATCTCTGAACTGAAAGGGGTTTTAAGAACAGGTGGGTGTAGTCTTAAAGCAGTGACTACACAGGGCGCAGCAAAAACCTTTTCCTATTTGCCTTAATTATGCTGCTGCCTGTGTTTTTGAAATCCATTGCACAGCTACACTTCTATTTTCTCTGGGGAGCCTTATGACTGTAGTTTGGATATGTCCTCTGCAGTGTGTGATACAGCTGCCAATTGACCTGGCAGCTCAAATCAAGTTAGGAGGTCAACTGTACAAAGGAGAAAGGAACCATATTCATTAACCCCCATGTATCTTTTGGTACTTAGTAAAGGTGGTATGGGTAATTACAGAAAAGACTTGAAGCTAAATTGAGACATTTTAGATGGTATTTCCCCCACTGTGAGAATCTGACTTTGCCAAGGCACGGGGGGACACCAGTCCACATGTGCAATTTAAATAGGTCTGGATTTTGCATCATAAATATGCACCGGATGCAGGGGAGAAAACCAGCACGTTCTCTCAGGATGCTGTTAGGGCCAAGCAGAATCTCATTAGGGACAACTTCAAAGATCAGTTCCTCATGTCCATAAAAACAAGTGTAAATTATCTTCTCTGAGCCTGCTGTTAGCAGTTGCACTGTTACATTATGCATGTAGCCTAGACTGCACATGGTATCAACAAACTGCTCTAGGTTTCATTAGGATTTCATTTTTTATGCAAGGCATGGCAACTTTGCTATTTATTGTTGTAGTTTTGGCTAAGACAGTATTTGACTTAAAATTTCCTGTTATATTAGCTGTTAGTAGTGACACGGTGTCTGAAAAGGACTTTTAAGGTTCTACAGTGCCTGTGTTTTTATAGAGGAATGGCATGCAGACAATTCCTTGTATTGACAGCTTTACTTGCTTTCTCATTCTTCTGCTTCCTGCACTTAGTGAGAAGGTGGCTGATCCCGACTCTCTTGGAATGAAACTTGAAGGGCTTTCAGTGATGCTGCTCTGCAGCACATGACTTAAATGTTTATGAAAATGATAAAGAGGTAGAACCTCAAGAATGTGTGCTTTCATTGGGCCACATGGCCCATTATATACATTTGAAAGGCCAGTTTGTTGCTGGGGACATGTTTTGAAATGGTGAAATGCAGCATCTGTGCACGGAAGTTTTGTGACAAGTTTCTGTGGGATCAAGATTTTTGAGATTGCCTTCATTGTCCTTGCAGAAACAGTAAGATGCCATGGAATATTCTCCTGAACTGAACTATATTGCTAAAAAGGATAAAATATTTACATTTTTACTTTCCTGTGGTATTTTTGCCTTTTTTGTATGGCTTAATCATTGTTGAAAGAAAACATTCACTTGCATGCCTGGTCGAGGCTCACTGCTGCCTACTGATGTGATGTTAAACTCCTGCCTGGACCAGCAAGCTGATTTGCACAGTGGTGCCACTAAGACTTGGGGCTGCTTTAGGCTGCTCAGACTAACTTCTATTGTGGCTGGTTCAAGCCACTGTTGTTGAATTCATACTGCCAGGGAGTGTGTGAAGCGATGGTTTTACCAGAGCTCCTTGGCCCTGCTTGTTGGGGGTGGTGGTGCTGCTGACTGGAGCAGCCCTCGCTGCTCTGTTGGCCCACGTGTCTGTGTAGTGTGTGCAGCAGATTTGGGAATGCAGAGTAATCCCCCGAGTATGATGCCCAGTTCAGCTCCCCAGTCCTGTCCACCATCTGTCCCTGCACAGTTGTACTGCCACAGCAGCCTGAAGCAGGAGCCAGGCACAGCAAGAGGGGACTGGGAGCTGCAGAGGTCGGCAGTGTTGCTGAAAGGTGAGCTTCATTGATCTGTATCCCTGCACAGATTTGTGATGTCCCCGTGTTTAACACGTGACTGACAGCAGTTTGTTTGCAAAGGTACTTTGTGAGGCACAGCTATGAAATATGGCTGGTTTGTGTCGTGTGGTGGCAGATGGTGTAGAGTTCACTGTGTAGGTGAAGTGCAAGTGTAGAATGAACCCACATGAGACTTTTGTGTAATTCCCAAACAAGACATAAAGAATTTCCCAACATTGTTCAAGGTTACAAGAATAATATGAGGTAATTGCTACATCCTGAAGGGCCTGAGTGCACCTCTGGGGGTCAGTGGGAATTTGTCTTTCTCCAGGGCCAGAGTAGTGCTTTGGAGTGTGAAGAGTGCTGAGCTGCTAGCTGTCCTCTGGTGTTGCCACAGTGGCGGTGATGCAAGGCACTGTTTGGTGCAGGAATGCAAAAGTGCCACCCCATTTTGTAGAACAGGGTCTGTAGAAGCCCAGAAAGAGCTGATGTGTATGTCTCAAACACCCATGGTCACATGGCTGTGGAGCCAACCAAGGGTTGTTGCTAATAAGAGCCAAGGATTGCTGGTAATAACATATTGTGAGAAGGAACAGGATGTGGCTGGAGAAGGGAGCCTGTGGAAAAGGCAGCACTTTCCTGGGACAAATGTCCTTGTCCTAGTTCCTGGAGATAACACAAATGCAGGAATGAGATTGAGAATGGGCATGGACTTTAGAGGAGGAACAAGACCACCAAACACCACTGAATTTCCAGAAGGGTCTGGAAGAACAGACTGTGCATGATAACTAATTTGCATAGAGAGTGAAAAACTTATCTGGAGAAATCTATATAAATCTATAATCTATATAAATCTATAATCTATAGGAAGGTACCCCCCTACAGAGCCCAGGGTGTGTGCTTGTTCTGCCCATGTGCTGCAGGACCCTGGACACTGCAAGATTAATAATGGAGCCAGGACTGGTGATTCCCTTCTTCCTTCTCTCTCCCTCCCTCCTTGCTTCTCCCTCTCTCCCACCTTTCCCACTTCACTCTCCCCCTTTATTCAAAACCCACTTCCATGTGCTTCTACAAGGAGGTCAGGGACTAGCCTACCAACTTCTATGCCAAGTGTGTAACTACTAATAAACCTTTCTATGACTTTTGTTGCTCCTTTCAACCATGAGCAGCTACAAATCTTGAGTGCTCCCTTCTTCTCAAGGGTGGGACCCCACAGTGACTCTGGAGCTTCCCCGTGCTGCAGCCTTGCTGGAGCTGTGGGCATAGTTCCACTGCAGATGGAATGAGTGGGGCCTTGGTCAGGACAGGATGTCTTCCATCCTTGAAAACCCTAAATCCCTGTTTAGAACTTCTACCTGTGGCTTCCTGGAAGAAAGGGCAGTTAATCTGAATAGAGGCCAAATGTGCACATCAGTGCAGCTAGTGTACTTCTAATGTTAATCATGTGAACAGATCTGCCTAAGAATGACACAGATCATGATGATAAAGCTTATATTCTTAATAGGAAGTGGCCTGACAGAGAAAAAGTATGGAGGCAAAAGTCTTGCTACTTTGGAGGTTTAAGTCTTTTGTTTCATAGGTATTGGATTTCTTACTCTTATAAAAACATTGAAAAACTTATTTTCTCTAACAAGCATCAAATTCTAGTGCAGATTTGTCTGAATTTTAATGTAATTAAAAAATACCAGGTTCTTTGCTCTGGAGAACTTGCTGCCACTTCATCTGTGTTTTAAAATCTAATGAGCTAAAAAGCCTCCTTTAGTTTTGTTTTGTTGGTTTTTTTTGGTTTTTTTTTAACAGAAAAGAACTTGACTGAGCTTTTTTCCCCCTGTGATTAAAAAACAAAGGAAAAAAAATACCATAAAACCCCCTATGGTGTATATTTGTTATTTGTTTCTACATGTGTCTATGCATGTACATGTACATGTAGCTGGTGGATACCTGATGCCCAGAGAGAATTTTGCATGCAGTCAGAGCTTTGCTGCTTTTTTGGAAGCCTGCTTCCTATATTTACATTCCCTTGACTTGGATTTTAAAGCCTTTAAACCCCCAACAGGCTTTGTTATCTTGCTGAGGAGTGATCAGTTTCATCAGAAGTTCAAGACTGTGTTGGGAGGAAGTCTTCATTTAACATCATTGTTTAGGTCTGGCTCGTTGTCTGCCCCTAGCAGACAATGTTTGAACAGGCGATAAGATAAGAAGTGGCAGTGATAGCCATGCTGCAGGGTTACTGGAAGGGCATGAAACAACCTGGCCAGGGGACTTTAGGGTTCTGATTCTTAGTTATAATGGGTGATTGAAATGTTCTTCTCATGGGGTTGGCAGTTAATGTGGCATTCATGTCAGCCTGTCCCTCAGGAAAAAATGAAGTGGTTGTAGGAAAACAAAGAAAAAGCAGAGTCTGTAAAACTGGGCAGAGCACAGTTTGGTTTTTTCTGTATAGTGTGGTCACTTGGTGCTTTTACTGTGTAAGTAACTACATGAGACCATGTGAGAATACAGTTTTGTCCAAGGAAGATATGAAAAAAAATGAAATAACAAGCGTAGATGGTTAGGACTGAGGTGCTGTGACCAGAGGGTGCGAAGAAGGTTGTGAACTACATCACCTTAGCACAATTAAGAAACTGCAGCCAGGGCTCTTATTATCTCAATATATTAAGATATTTGCTTTACTTTTTTTCTTTCTTCATTCATTGTGTTTGCTTTTAATTTGCTTGTTTAGAAGTCTGTTTCCCATCCAAGCCTAATACCATCTCTAACAGAAAGAGTCATCTGGAAGTTGGACATGCAATGCAAGATCAAACTATGTCTGCAAAGAGAGAAAACTCATTAGACCAAGGAGGTTCTTATTTTTGCCTTAATAGGAAAAAAACCACCCCACTTAACACTTGGGAAAATGACTGTGTTGATCCAGTGTGTAGCTTCTGCAGAAGGGAGGCTGCTGTGCCCCAGTGCTCCTGTTCAGCTTGTGTTGATACTCAGTGCACATCTGGTGAGCTGAATCCACTCATGGAGGAGCCACACAGCTTCCAAGACTAGTCCAAGTCAGCAGCCACACCATGAGAAGGGGCAGGTGGAAGAGAGGAGAACAGAGGTCTAGGTCTGCATGGCTGCTGTGTGAATCCTCCCTTCTAGGCTGTGATCCTGGAGTCGTGGCTCACAGAACTGGCCCGAGGCAGTTGTTGGAGCAGCTGCTCTGTGAATGGCACTGGGAGGAGGTTTGACTGGGCACTGGTAATGGGTGGTTGGGAGGATGTGAGCAGCCACCTGTGTATAGGCTCCAGATATAGGTTCTGGGTTAGTGGGAGAGGAAGGAGGAATAGTGACCTTTACCAGGTCTGTGAGTGGACTGGAAGGTAATGGCAATTGTCTGGATAGGCTTCCTGATACAAGGTGTTATCTCCCATGAGTCAGTGCTTGGTGGGACACTTGTAAAAGAGAGAATCACATGCTGAGAATGATCAGGGGAAATCCAGGGCACAACAGGTCTTCATGGTTAACACTTTGGTGTGTTTTGCTTAGCAGTGTGAAAAATGACAGCATAGTTTGTGAGTCAGCAGCACTTCCTCTACTTCAAACTATAAAAGTGGCTGTACATGGCAGTAGCCTCAGAGTGCAGCTCTGACATCTGTTAAACTGGTGGCAGGCCATATGTAACATCCCAGGGCTGAACTCCCTTTGTGGCACACTGCACTTGTCCCTCCACATAGAAGCATGTTCCCATCACGCTTGGACTGGAATTCCATTTTTGCCATCAGGCTGGGAACTGAAAAAGTGAGTGGCACATGCCACAAGTCAGAGGCCTTGTTAAATTCCTATGAGGTTAGATTCCCTTCAGATAGCTGGCTTGCCTGGGCCGAGCACAGCAAGGCAAACCACTGCTCACTGATGTCTTGGGGCTGGTGGTGCATGCACCTGGCAGGTTGCCTCAAACTGAGACATAGTTCAAAGGCAAGTCTGTAATCCAGGCTGTTCCCTGGGCCTGGTTACTTAGCAAAGGTCAAGGGCAGAGCAGCTTAGTGGCTCGTGTTTGGGGGGAGGGTGAATGTGCACAGAATGGCTTAGGAGGACAGGTATCGTGACACAGTGAATCTCAGTGATCTAAGTGAAGTGATTTTGCTGTTTTGCAGGAAATATGCACCTGTGATTGTTAAACTAAGTTGTATTTGCTGCTCTCATACCCTGGGAAGGGTGTGCAGCACCCGAGTCATAGTAACAGCAGAGTATTACTTTGGTGAGAAATGGTCTTTGGGGAGATCGTGATGTTTCAGACAAGAAAATGTCATTTGTGTGGGTGAGATGAGCATAGCTTTTTTGGAACTGCATGGTATTCTCCTCATCAGTTGAAGGTGATCATTATTTAAAAAATCTATCATGTTATTTGACAAGGAGAGGAATAGATGTGGGTCTTGTTACTGTAGGTAATACCAATGGAAAAAAGCAAGTGCTAGAGATGGTTTCTTAGGCAAAAGAAGTCGCTACTGGAAAGCCTCTGAGCTTTTCAGTGACTGAATGTCACTGTGCAGTTTCTACAGCATTATGCAGGCAAAGCCCTTCAGGAGGATCGATTTAGAGCACTTGATTTTCCTGAAGGTAGATAGACCAGAGCTTTATAATTCTAGAAAGAGATGATTTTGCTCTTTAGGGGTATAGTTAGTCTCATGTCTTCACAGTCTGTAGAAGATGAAGGAGCTCAAGATTTTATAGGCTGGAGTAAACCAGTAGAGTAGAACTAGATGGAATAATGAATTGCAGAAGGGATTTCTGGAACAGACTGGAGTATCTTGCCAGTTTCGCCCTTAAGGGGCTGTTTCGTTATGAAACAGTCTGTAAGTCTGTTCTTGATTGCCAAAACGTTTGGAGGGAGGAAGGAGGAGAAAGGTTGCAGGAAATTAGTCACTTCAGTCAAAGAACTGAGAATCTTAACTGCTAATTTTGTATAATATAGGTGACTGTAATGGTATTGATGTGAACAAAGTAGTTTCACTTAGCCCACATTCCTGTCCTATTATGGTCACTGTGAACTTTGACTTTACTAACTTAAGTAAGCACCAGCACAAGCAGCCCTGGTGCTGTGCAACTGGAAATTTCACTGGCAGTGCCAGAATGCAGAAATGTAAAGAGAAATAAAGCCCAGTGGATCCAGATGTAAAGAAAGAAATGGTGAAAACAGCTGTTCCCAGGCTTTAACAGTTGCATGTTTTTTTCTTTTTTGTCTCCTTAAGCAACTTAGTGAATTATCCTGTTTCCTTGAAAACTACCCTAATCATATTTTTTACAGAACATTTAGTAATGATTTTTTGCTGCAGACTCATAGAAACTTTTTTTTTTCTTTTTTCCTTAACACTTCCCCATAGCTTTGCAGAGCTGTGGAATTCTGTTGTAGTCTGTCCCTGGAAGGTATCTTTTCCTGCTCCATAATGTATAAAGGGAAAAGAACTTGCATTTCATTTACATGCTGAGAAGAATTATTGTGGATGGGTAGGTGGGTGCAATTTTACATGTATTCTTAGTCAAAGCAAAAGTGGTTTTGATTGTTAAACAAAAAGCAACACGCCCAAGTTAGCATAGCTGAGTGCCCTGATATTCCATCTATTTATGTATTTTCATTTTGTCAGTTTCAGTTTTATTGCTAATTTTCAAGAAGCTGAAGCTTTTCTGAAGTTTTTATTATCAGAATACCTATTAAAAACATTTAATTTCCTTCTCCTTTTAAGCACTAAGAGGAGTATGAAGATGAAAATCAGTACCGCATATCCATTTAAGGGAACTGATTCAAGATAGTTCCTACAGAAAGAGGCTGTTCTGCAGCTGTTACTCGAAAATTCCTCTTGGTGTGGACAGTCATATTCTCTAGGAAAAGTGCTTAAGCTAAATCAGAAAACAGGCCTGTGCCTAATAAATAGACTCCCCAGGGAGCCATATAGGGAAAGCAATGCTCCTCTTAATTCACACAGCCTGACTTACTTCAGAGTAACCGCCTATTCTCAAGCTTCAAGAAACCAGAAGATAAATAAAAGCTGAAACAGACTCTTGTACAAAAAATCGGTGTGCAGTTTTGGGGTGTTTCTTTGGTGGTGCTTTGTTTGAGGGGCGGGGAGGCAGACTGGTTGTTTTATATTTTTGTTAGTTTTGTTGTTGTTTGGGGTTTTTTTTACCTCATGTCATGGGGTTTCTGAGGTATCTTCTCACTCATTTATGACAATTTTGGTGGAATTCATCTCTGAGCATGAGTCTGTATGTACCACAGGCTGTGTGAGCTTAAATGCTGCACCATTCAGTTTATGCCTCCCCAGCACCACCACAACAGAATGCATTTCATCCACCTTGGTTATTCCCATCTAAATGTGAAATGATGGTTTCTATTTGTTCTGCTGCAGATAGGATGTTTTGTGATTTTTGCATGTCTAATTGCACTGGCTGAAGTAATGAAATTCCCTCTTTTGTTTTGGAGCCTAATCAGTGAGATTGCATTTGCATTGCTTATAAAATGAATCACGTAAGTGAAATTACATTGCCCACATCTCATTTTCTGTCGTAAAATGTTATGTGGTGCTGCTTGTTTTCCTCCTTCCCGGGGCTTCTCATTGTGATGTTCTTTCTCTAAATTTCAAACTGCAACTATTTGCCTTTTGTGTTTGACATAGAAATTACTTTCTGCAGTGTGCTCCTACATCTGTCATGCCAACTAAAATTTTGGTAGTGCGCAACATACAGATTTGGAAGCGTGAGTTTTCAGAGATTGCAAGGGCAATATTGAAAACAATGTTCTGTTGCATGTTAAGTATTATTCAGTAGGTCTGTACAATTAGAAACCACCTCCAAGTCATAGGTGACAATGCCTTGCTACCATTCACATTTAGAAGCTGTATATTGAGAGGTTTCAGCTTGTTTGGCTTTGGAATTGTCTTGTAGATAACACTGAAGGCAAAATTATTCTGTTGTTCTTCCCTCTTTTCCCCTGCCTTTGTTACTGGCACACAGAGGCAAAAGTAAATGCGTTTTTAAATTGAGTTTTCTAAAAGTATCCCTGAGGTAAATTTCTATCTTGACTATAATTCATTTTTGGATTTATTTGATTTTTGGGGATACATCTTTGGAAATAAACGGTTTAATGCAATAAGAATAATTGCTTACTGCAGAAGCCAGTAACGGTTCTGATAAATATGAATGTCCTAGATACTCCCACTGAGGACTTTTAAGTCATTAATTTTTATTATAGAAGTATAAGCAAAACACAAACGTTCTTAGATAACCTGTAACAGTGTGGTTGCCCACAAACACTCTGCCTATTAACTCTATTATTGATAAAACCTCCTGATCGTATATGCAGCACTGCTTCTCGTAATATTGTATAAATGTGATGTGTGTCAAATAAATGCCACAGTCAAGTTAAAGTGATGGTGCAAATAAAATAGTCAGTGCTGGTTTTTATCTGTGAGATATTTTGTATGTTCTATAAGAAGATGGTGGTCCTGAGTTCAGCAGCCTCTGTCATATATAAGTACTCATGGAAAGTGAATGAGAACACCAAATAATGAGAGATTTGAAAAAAAAAAATTAAAAGAGGGAGAAAGGAGATGAGAATGAATTGTGCATTTCCAGGGAATATCTCCAGCTGGAGTTACCTTGGTGCAGGTTCCTGCTAGTGCAGACAGGAGATTTTCTCCTACCCCACCTGCTGCAGCTTTATCTACCAAGCTTTTTCTGAATTGAACTAACGCTTGTATCTTGAATTATTGTGGAATGTATACTATTTGACTGGAGGTTTCCTTGTCATAATTTATTTAATGCTGGAGAGGGAGGAAAGATGGAGAGAGCTATCTGGGTGAATCTTTTTTAGCTGGGGATGTATTTGGCACAGTGCTTTACAAATAAAAGGGCCTGCTCTCGGTGCAGTGCCCTGCAGCCCTCTCCAGCCCCGTCACCAAGGAATTGCAGCGTTCTGTTGATTGAATCCAGTTCTGTCTGGGACTGGATTTCATGTTACACCTGTGTCAGGGAGACACTGTTAGCTGTAATGAAGACAATTGCACTGGAAAGATAAACGACAGAAAGATTAAAGTGCTAAATTCTCTCAGTGCAGAATTTAGTGCAGAATTTTAAGCCCAAAGTTGTCTTTTACATTTCTGTGTCTGCCACAAAGTTTCTGTGAAAGGTTGAGAGCATACCTTAAGAGCAGAAATTGATATTTGGCAGTTAGGCAATTTTTCTTCCTTTTTTTTGTTTTGTTTGGTTGGGGTTTTTTTGTTCCTCCTCTGCAACAAAGAAAATGATATGAGATAAATGTATATTTACACCCCTGGACTGATTCAGATCTCTCACTAGTCTAGATCTAGAGTTCAAGTTGAGCTTAAGACAACTGGTGTCAAAATTTGTTGCAATGGAATTTCTAGGAATACACAAATATTAAGGCAGCTGTGTGACTACAGAACATGAAAGCTTACCTAATTCCAATTAGCCATTTGAATGTGGTACTAAGCTTTTTGTTAACCTGGATGCTGACTAGAGACCTGTGTTTTGGTGTTGGCAGAAGGCAGTCAATAATCTCCTCTCTATTCCTGTTAGATGCTGGGACTTAACTTTAGAAGGAGAGCTAAATGGTGTCTGTATATTATCATCTTCCCTGTGGAAAGCTTCTTAAACCTTGGGAGGTAGACAAATGAAAAGAAACCTTTGACAAGGGCTGAAATAGTTCATATACATGAGACTGAGTGGTAGAGGGCCTTTGAAGACAGCATGGCTATTATGGAGGGTTTTATTTAGTAGGAACACAGTGTTAGATGCTTGGATTTTGATGGGAAGCATTTTATGAGTAATACCTTTGAGAAGTTTGTTAGAGCTCAGATGCAGGAGAGAATATACATCCTAACAGAGACAGATTTTTGAACTGGTTCACATACACAAAATCATTTTGCAGATAACATACGATGTCTGCCAATTTGCTTCTTTAAAATAGTATGTCATGCTGCATGGCTGCTAGGAAATTTCTTTTTGAGTTATATGTTCCAGTCTGTTTGTTCGCCGATCTCCTACTAAGATCAGTGACAATTTCACAGGCATGCTGATGGCATTCTATGCCTTTAGTAACTCAAAAATGGGAACTGGTGGTGTTTGCCCAGCATGAATTGTTTCTCCTTTGAACAGGCTTTTTTTGACTCAGTTCTATCACCTCTGTGGAAGTCAAACCATAAGGGAGAGCAGCAGAGAGGCTCGTGATTAGCAGTCTGTTTAGGAGAGGGCTAGCCCTTCGCTTGTATGGCGATTGAGTTGCATCTCCTCCCTTGGAGAGGGTGATACCTGCAGGTCAGAAAGCAAAATGACTGAGAAGGCTAAGGGCAGAGTTTCTGACTTGCACTGTATACTTAACTGGTGGCTTAAAGAAGAACACTTGGATTTCTTGAGCTGAAAGGCAGCAAAATTTCAGGTAGCCTCTATAGCTTAGCCCAAATATGTACTGGGGGGGAAAAGAATTAGGACCAAACTCAAGTGAGTCTTTGCAAACACTCTGGGCTTCATCTCGTGGGTATTTAAACATTGAGTATTGGTTTCTGAAACATGAAGATAGATCTTAGATTTAATAGCAAATTCTAAAGAGAATGAATTCTCAAAATTTTATTTACCTTCAGGTCCAGTTGCCCAGTTTCCCTATTATATAAGAGTTATTGTCTATTTGCTGAATTTATCATCTCCAAGAAAAAATAATGAATTATGCTTATGAATTCTGTACATTTTATGACATTCCAGATTTGATTCTTGATATAAATGGGCATCAGAAATGGAATACATGCTGCAGTACATGCTTGTACAATTCTGTTTTGACAGAACCTTATGACCTTGATGCCTCTGATCAGAATTGTCCTAATTTCTGGGGAAGATGGCATGTCATCTTAGAGCAAAACCAATTAAACGTGAGCTGTCCTGGAGATCTGCTTCTGCTTGTTTTGGGGTGCCTTTTTTTCCATTACATTTCGGAAAAACTGTTTTACTGGTGAAAAAAGGGCTAAAGCCTTCTCTGTGGTTTCCATCCTAGAAGTTATTCCAGCCCATTTTATGATTCCTGCAGTGGAAATTATTGGAGGCATGCTGCACTCTAATTTAGCTTCACTCTTGCTAAAGATATCAAAATGGGTATTTTTCAAACCTCATTGTCCTTAAATTAAAATTGGATCTAAACTTGGGATGCCAGATTGTACTTTCTGAGTGTATTTAATGAGTTGGTGTTTGTAGAGCTTATAGTAGGGAAATAAAAATCTTCCAGTGTAGAGAGCTTATTGCACCTCCTAGTAGGTGCAGTTTTGCCAGCAAGTAAATTCTGCCAGGGTGGGAGGAAGACATAATTTATAGCAGTCCCCCAAGAACAGCTGCAAAAGAATGGGGGAAAAGTGCTTCTTAATGAATTTTAATTGGAATCAAACCAGCATAAGAATGGTAGATTGCTATTTTATTTAAAGGAAACTTTTGTCTAGGCCTTAGAATGACACTGATACTGGTATTGATACTTTTTTTTTACTTCTGTTTTGCTTCTTTAACCTTTGGAAAGCCACTGATAGCTAACTTTCAGAAGGTTTTTTTTTTTTTAACTAAAAATAATTTTTTTTCTGCAGAGGGATGATTAATAGGATTTTCAAAAGTGTTCAAGCAATTTCATTTCTGAATTCCCATTAGTGTTAAAGGCAGAGGTTAGGTGCTTCAGAAAAGCCCAGCTCACTATTTGCCCCTCAAAGAACACCATGGAAAATCTGGATTTTAGCTCTTTCTGGTTTTATTACTGACAAGAATCTGGGATTAACAGAGTTTGGACTCTTAATTAGTTGAGGTTTAAATCGGGCTGAGAAGATGTATTATTATAAATTCCTTATAAAGAAGAGTTTTCTTAAATTTGCCCAGATGATGACAGTTGGTAATATAGGTCTTTTCTGTTTAATCTTATAAATCTCACTGGAAGTAAAACAGCTCCAGAACCTGTAATAAAAAGATCCATCATTTCCCTGCAGCTATAATTGTTGGAAGCGTTAGCAGTAAGCTGCTGAGCAGTGCATTGAATCCTCCTGTGGGTTTGTAAATGTAATTTATTTTTTTTCCACATTGCACCAAGACACAATTAATGCCATTTCTGTAATAAATATCAGACCTCTGTTTTACAGTTTCCAGAACCCTCTAAGGCTTTGGTGGGTGACACATGTACATGGAGGTTTCCAGAAGAGGTGGGGCTTTCTAGCAGATTTGGGATAGTCTGCTCTTAGATATGTGTGCTTGCACAAGTAAAATTTACCAGTGAGAGTGTTGAAAGGTATTTGCATCCCTTTGTTTTTAGTCAGAGAAGAAACCAGATGTTGGCTTGGTGTTTGACCACACTGGAAGGCAGAGGCAAGTTAACAAAAGCAATAATATGTATGATTTAAACAATTAATGGCTGACAGTGGCCAACTAAAGCAATACTATATTTTGGCATTAATTTTGTTTATTGAGAGGAAATTAGTGTTTGGCTTTGCATCTTCAGCTCTGTGTGTATGGGCGTGTAAATGATTTTCTGACAGGGAAACTTAAATGATGCTGCATTTATGTTCATGTTTTGAAGGCTTGTAAATTAATATATTAATTTTTTGTTTCAGAATGTAGACACCTTACAGTTTGATATAGACCTTCTAGTCTGGCATTAAAAAGTCAGTTGAGAATTGTGAAGCTGGCCTGATAGTCCTGAGGTTTGGTTGGTTTGTTTGCTTTTTTAAATAAGAACAATTACTTATTTTATATCTTTTACTTTCATTCCATTTCTTGAACGCTGCCAGGCATGCAGGTGCATTTCATGCTTTTTTTCTTCAGCTGAGAGACTTATTGATAAATTTTGACAAAATTAATTAAGCCACAGGTTTCACATGATTGCTCTATTCTAGGACCTGGGACTGGCTCTAAGAGCAGTAACAAATATCACAACATAACAAAGCTGTGAGACTTGGATACAGAAACAAATACATTAAGCACTGTAGCAAGCAGTTTCACAGAAAAACCCATTCTTTTCTCCTGAATTTTCCATGCCAGAGGGAGCATGTGTAGAGACAGAGGTATGAATTCAAAGAAAGAAAAACCTGAAGATACAGAAAATTTACTGCTTTTGTTCTCCAGTTTCAAAAAAATTGTCTTTCATTGTCTTAGCTGAGGAGGGGGGAGTGCTAACAGCACTAAGAAACAAGCTTTTAAAAGTGTTTTTGCAGAAAATATTTGTATTGTCATCCTAAAGCAAATATGCCAAGCTAATTGGCACTTTGAAGAAGTATTTGGTTTACAAATTTTGAAAATAGGAGTAGCAAGAAGAGTATGAAATTTTACAAGAGGAAGCCAAACTGTAAATAAATACAACGATGACTATTCACAGGAAATATGAGTAGGATGCTTTTAAAAGCTAGTTCTATAGATATGTTTTAAATATGGAGTCGTTACTAGATGGGATATCTCCAAGTGACTCCCAAAGCAGAGTAAGTGCAGCAACACACATGGATTTTATGTGGCTGGCAGACTCCAAGTCTGGGCTTAAATGGATGTATAATGAATACTAATTTAGATGTCATAAAAAATAAACCCACAAATTCAGTCACAGATATACCCAGTGGAGTAGTCATTGAGATGAAAAGCCAGCATATGATGTGACACAGTCAAGGAAGGACATGTGCCCGTGTGTCATGGCACTGTTCGTGCATCTGGAGGACCTGGGAAGAGTAAAATTATAAAAGAGTGCTTTTCTGTGCTGCCTGATGACTTGTTCACCTGTAGCAATGGCAGCAGAACCAGCTTGCAGAGTGGTGGGTTGTAAGCAGGAATAATGCTGCTTTGAGCTGTGGGGAGTGGGGCTGGAGGAGGGATTTTCAGCATCTGGTAATGTTTTGTCCAGCATAGGTGCTGCATTCTTCCGAGTGATTTACTCCATGTTAGGAACTGGAAATTTTTCCTGGCTTAATGTTTAAGATTTTTATTCCTTCTTCATGGATGAATTGGTTCCTTGGGAATCCCTCTCTAAGAAGGGATTTGGAGTCTGCATATCTCAAAACCCGAGAGAGAAGGGCAGTGAACAGGCTGTGGGGTTTGGCTCTCCAAGCACAGGCGTTCCCAGGGACCGGCTAACCCAGCCCAAGACCTTTATTTTCAGCCTTTGAACTCACCCATGCAGAATTATCCTTTACAATCAAAACTTACTCCTCTCAGAAAAATGGTGCTTCTGTATTTTCTGAATTGTTTTGAAGCAGGGTTCCAGCGTGGCTGTGCCTGCAGCTGTGTCTGTAGGAGGGCTGCACTGCCCTGCCTGTCTCAGAGGAGCTTTCTAGCACTGCTGATTTATAAGACATCGTTATGAGTAACTGGTGTAGGCTTGGGCTGAGATACACAGTTAACATGTCTGTTCCATAGCATGACATCCTAAATCAAGTCCTTTGCCTCTGTGCATGTGAAAGGCCCAAGGTGCTCCTCTTCTGTGAGTTCCTGAATTCACCCCCCACTCCCTTGCTGTTCAAACCTCCTCAATATTGTTTGTGTTGCTCATTCTTACTTAACCTCTTGCTTTTAAAGCTGTGGTGAAGTTTGCTGTTGGATGGGTGAGGACAGGGTACAACCCCAAGGTGGAGCAGTCCCTGGGAGCAGCCCTGGGCTGCTGTGTGCACATCTGGCAGGGCAAGGGGCAGCACTCACTTACCCTGACTTACCCACTGTCTTGGAAGTGCCATGGTAGCTGTGGGTTTGGAGGAAGGGACTGCTGAGTGATACCTGAGTGAGCCAAATCAGAGCCTGGATAATGCTGTCGTTTCATGCAGCTGCAGCAGTGTGTGAGGAACTGTAAATCTGAGGTTTGTACTTGAGGGACTCTTACTCTAAATGAGAACCACTGGTGGTAGGGGCAGTTAAGTAAAGCCAAGTACTTATCTGATAAACAAGGTTCTTACAGAAGTGTATGAAGGTTACATTGTCCCTTCTGATTCCTGAACCCTTGTCATAAATGCATTAAATGTGACAGATCTTACATTACTGTCATGATCTCACAAAGCAGTCATTGCTCAACTGCCTTATGGGATTTCATTCTGGGTCTTACGTAAACTTTTGAAAAAACAGCCAAGTGCCTGATTTTCTAAGGTGCAACACATATTGTTTTCTTATTGCTGTATTACTGCATCTTTCCATGAGCACACTATTCCAAATGCAGTAATCAAATAATCTGTGAAGTGTTTCAGTCTGCCAGATCAAGAAGACTGAAAAAAATAAAGTGGTGGTGATGGAGAATGTCAAGGTTACCTGGAGGCCTTGTGTTTGGAGCAAAGGTAAAGAGTTAGTTGAATTTTTTGGGTACGTGCTCTGATTCAGCAGAATGGTGGTGGGCAGGGCTGAAATAATTATTTTATCTGCTGTTGAACTGCAGTAAGGGTCAGATGCATAACTATCACAGAGGTTTTAGAAATGGAACCAGCCCAGCTGCTGGTTTGTGAGGTGATCAGAGCACAGGAAGAACAGGTGTGATGTTCACAGCCCAGAACCTGCTGGTGAGCAGTGTGTGTCACCAGAAGCTGTGAAAGGGCAGTGCCTTGCCTTCAGAGTCCAATCCTCTCAGGATGCCATGGAAAAGGAGACTCTCATGTTACTGTTTGCCATGCTGTAGCTGTGGGTGAAAACTTGAGCCTTTAGGACTGGCAATAACACCACTTTTATTAAGTTTCTATTGAAGCACTATTTTGAGTAAGATAAATTGATGGACTGAACACAATAACCTTCAGTATCGCACTTTCAAATACTTAGTAGGCATGCACTACTGAATAAGAGAAGGAAGCTAAGATGTAGAAAAAAGGTTACTTGGCAACATCATAGTGTTTGTAAAGAAGAGAAAGAAGAGTCAGGGACTTAATGAATTTTGATTATAGAATTTTCTAAGTAAGTCATTGCATGAATAGAAGAATTCTAAACCAGATTTCAGCGTCACACGTTCATAGGGGTTGTTGCCTCAAGCAGAACAGGGTTTGTTTGGCTGCAAACTGCAGAGAAGAGCAAAAGCATAGCTGCTGTGTACAAACAAAATTGGACTCCCTGGGGCTGGCAGTGCTGGTCACAGCTCAAGCAGAGAGATCTGAACAAGTTATGTGGTGGTGATGAAAGCTGGTGTTCATTTTTGTGTTGTGAGTAAATATGCTTGGAAGTAGGGAAATGTTGGTTTGGAGACTCCTGTATTTTGGAAGAGAGACACCATGAAGAAAAGCACTACAGCCTCTGATTGCAGTTCTGCCCAGCTTGCCAGTGCAGTTTCAATGGGTAAATTAATTTTTCTCTGGAATAATAACCTTATTAATTTCAGACCCTTGCTGAGAAAAGAAATCCATTGATTGTTGGAGTTTTGTGATGGGTTTCTGTATGGTAACTGGTTGCATGGCTCAGGTACAACACCAGTACCTGGTGCTATGGACTAGGAGGTACAACACCAAAGCACCAAAAAGAGTTCTCTATCAAGCTGCCTCTTCCCTCCAGTCCAGCTGGCAGTACAAGCTGTTTTTAAAGCAAACATCATATTGGAGAGCCTAAATTTTGCAAATTAATGCAGTGGCCCATGTCAATGAGGTATGGTACTTTTATGGTAAACACAGCTTGATTGGAAAGACATAATTATGGTACCTAGGAAAATGCAGTCTAATAAATATCTCCCCCCTACTGCTTCCCCCACTAATAGTTTAGCTGTTAATATCCTAAAAAATACAATAAATAATTAGTATAATATAATTAACAAATTCTAACAAAGTTAAGTTCTAGCTCAGTAAAATCTTGTTAGTAAGTACATTCACAGGGACATTTTTCCACTGGAGACCAGGAGGAAATATCCATATGGAGTTTGATTTCTGGAACCACTCTAAAACTCCCCAGAGCAGGGAACTGATTCGCACTCTGGGGAATGCTTCTGGTCTTTCTCACCTGTGTAGGGAGCTGAAGTTCAAGGCACTGGTAGAAGTTTTCACACAGTTCAGTGTATAGTAAAAACTAAATGCTAATTTAATACGTCTCATTATCACTGTAGGGATTTAGGACAAACAAATTCACAGTGATGTGTACTAGCTTTTCTTTTCAGCGTGGAGAGCAAAACTAATAAAACCTGTTAAATTTTATTTTTACTTTCAGGCACCAATTTTTGAATGTCTGTTGTGCCAGTTTGTCCAAATAAGTCTTGGAACAGCATTATTTTGGATGCTTTAAAGTAGTTAGAGCTTGGTTTCACTAGTCCGATAATTTGAGACGTAAGTGGACTATTATTCTGACATAACTCCTAAATACCTCAAAATTTCTAGCTGAAGCTAAGCTCTAGCCATGATCAAAGTGGCACATCAATGGAATGAGATGAAGTTTTGTGGAATTGGGATGGGATTTTCTGTGGCACTAATCCAGATGCTGTGCTATTCAAATGTTGAGCAAATCAAATTATGGTAACTCTGCAGAGAAATAATTGCTATTCCAAAGTAGGCAATGGGTTGCCTTTTGTATTTAAGTTATTCTGTTGCAAATTAAAGCTTCTAACCACTAAGTATGCATAAAGCACTTACCTTACTTATTATTTTACTCTATTCTGCTTAAGTAATAAAAAAAAGAATCTCCAAAACAAAAAATCTCAAAAAAAAAATCTCCAAACTTCCACGATGGGTCACATTTAGTTGATAAGATCAAATTACCAAATATAGCTTGCAAATAACAAATTGAACCAAATTTTTAACATTGTGGGCTAGAGGAAAAAAAAGTTTTATATGTGGTTGCTTGGTGTGATAGCACATCAGTTCCTGACTTGGTAGATTCTGGGAAGATGAGCTCAGGATTTTGTATTAGTTTAGGAAGTTGTCACTAGCCTCAGTTCTGCCGTTTCTAGCCTTCATCAATGCACTCCTGAATGTACTTTATTGTGTGTAAACAAATCCTCGGTGCCAGAATCTGTGGGAGTACCTATGCCCTTGAACAAAATCAGCTGCTAGGCTGCTCAGCTCAGGTGAGAGCCTGTTCCTGGCCCGCCTGTGAGACCTGGTACTTCATGGCTCCTGTACCTGTGCATGTATGTAAAACATCTCCTAAATCCATTTTTCAAATGTTTAAATAAACTTCAGCATCAGAAAGTGGCCATATCTTGTGTGTATTGTAATCTTCCTTTCTTACCAGGTAGGTTTTCAAGCAGCACTGTGGTCCCTCCTGGATTTTTGGCGGAGTTGTTGCAGAGTTGTTGTGTGTGTCAGTGGGTGTGTGTGCACGCTGTTGTGGAGAGAGATGTGTGTTGATATCTGAAATAATGGATGTGAGGGTTTTAACCTTGTAACTGTTACGAGATCTTTGTGTCTGCTTTAGGGTCGACCCTATCCCATATGACACTCCAAAACCAGCGGGCCACACGCGATTTGTCTGCGTCTCAGACACACACTCCAGAACAGATGGCATCCAGATGCCTTATGGGGACATCCTTCTTCACACGGGCGATTTCACCGAGCTGGGACTGCCCTCAGAGGTTAAGAAGTTTAATGACTGGTTAGGTAAGGAATTACTGCGTTTTGGTGACCCCAATTAACCTCTCCTGTCCAAGTGTCAGTCACTGCCTCCTAATTGAATTAGGGCACTTGAAAATCTCCCCTCACCCTTGTCCTCATGCGATGTGCTGTTTCTAGCTGCAGTATAATTCTGTTAATTAAGACAAATTTAGAGACTTTGCTGTATTTCTGCATTACCTTGGGGAAAAGGTTCTGTCATTGCACAAGAACGATGTAGCCCTGTGGGAGTGCCGAGGAGGTGGTGGCACCTCACACAAAGGATACAGTGTCCCATTAGTTGATGCTGGGGGGTTTTATATCCACAGCCAAAACTGCTGCTCGCTGTATTTTGGGTTTTCTATAACTTAAAGCAGCGCTGGAAGTTGCAATGTACTTGGAAATGATGAAAGTCCTTCTTCCCACAATACAGCATGACAGAATCAATATAACTGCTTGGAAGAGGAGAATTTTTTGGGGGGTGATATTCACGTGCTTGCCCCTTTGAGTTGGAGTACTGGCATTTTATCTTTGATCACGGGCAGCCAGCATCTCTTTGGTAGAATACCTTTCATATTCTGCTGTGTTTGACAGCAGTGCCCTGACAGTGTATTGCTAGAATTGAGGGCAATTAAATAGCAACAGCAGGAAACCAAAACGAAGGAGGGGACCTTGTATGGGATGCTCCTGTTATAAATGCCACTGGTAGGCTGGTTGGGTGCTGCCATGTCACCTCTTGGTCTAGAAATACCCAGAGCTGAAGGTGACTTGAGCAGCTGATTTTCAAAAAACATTAGAATGAATTTACAGCATTATATAAAAAGTATTTCAAAGCAAAGCTTTGTCATCAGGCTTTACTGCTGTCTCTCTTGCATGCTGTGTGATGGCAGCATCTCTGTGTGCCTTTAACAGAATAATTTTATTGCATTGGAGTTCCTTGGCTGACCCTTCAAGAGATATGCAAGGAACATTTGGATTTACAAAAGGAATTTTTAAATAGAAGAACTTCTACGTTGTCTGTCTTGTGATCCTTCTTTGCATTTTCTTCATACTCTTCTTTTTACCTAACCTCCTCTGATTTCCACAGCCCTATTTTAATGAGTTTTTTTTCTTCTTTTCATTGCTTGTGCATGTGGGAGTGGGGCTTTCTAATCATATCACTGCAACTTAGTTTTATTGTCCTTAATTCTAGAAAGTGATCCTAGATTTGAGAAGCTAAACACTATCCTTTCTCTGGGCATGTAATTGCAGGAATGGGAAGTTAGAAGTGGTAGGAGAAGTAGGTAGATATGTTATGGGGTTGATGCCTTAGGTTTTAACTTTTATATTTTTCAAATCTGTACTGTTAGTGTAACTCTGAAGTTTTCTGTAGCTTGTTAAGTGCTGTTCTCTATGCTAAGATAGACATAACAAAACCTCTAACTTGCTCTTCAAGGACACTCAGAACAAGAACTGTAAACCTTCATCTTGGAGAGGGGGGCAAGCTGGGGGAAATCACTTCATTGGCTGGGTTCTGGTTGGTGAATTTATGTTGATATAAAAGTGTGAAGCACTCGTGAGCTGTCATTGTCCATTTTGGGATGCACTGAGGCAGGAGCCTCTGGAGCCCAAAGTGTGCACCTGAAGGCCTTTCAAATAAATATCACCTTTTTTCCTTTATTCCTGTCTAGTCTCTAAGTAGCCAATTTAAGGCATCAGGGTGAGGGAAGAGTCACAGTAGGAATAATCTTCCTCAGCTTTTGAGTGTTGTGTGGGATCCCATGCAAATGCTGGTGCTGTGAAGGAGGAGGACAAGCCAGTGAGGAGTAGCCAAGGTAAAGTCTGTGGGAGTCTCAGCTTCCCTGCAGTGAGGGCTGGGTCCCACCGAGCTTTGCTCCTCAGAGAAGCTGGGCAGCACTGCCATCCAACAGGGTTCAGCTGTTGCGGGTGCTGGGCAGCCCCAGAAGAGGGAACTGCCTTTTGGAGAGCACAGATCTCCACAGCCTACCCCGAGTGCATTGCTAGGAGCAGTGTCTGGCTGCCTGAATTCCTCTTTGGCCCTTGAGTAATTTCACAAATGCTGTTTCGACAGAGCCTGTGTCCAATGCTCGGCATTTGAGAACACTCAGTGCTGCAGGAAGCCCAACCAAATAACCTGCCAGGGTGCTTTCACCCCTCCGTGGGGAATGGCACAGTGCTGGCAGCCACTTGGCATTCCTTCTATCTAACAGTTCTTTCATGATGATGTTATTTTAACACATAGGTCCTTGGCTTAACATTCCCAACAAAAGAATTATAACCCTTTGAATAGGTTGTGTTCCAGCCTCAATAATTTACCAGGGGCCTTTCTTAGCGTGTATGCATAGTGCTTGTAGAAGACAGTATAGTATTTATCTGAGAAAATATAGTATTTATCTGAGAAAGCAGATTCTGCAGTCTGTTTCACTGAAATTCCAACCTTTGACTGTGTCAGAGCCTACTGGCTTTGGCCTCAGGTTTTCATATTTCAGATACAGAGGAAATTTTTTTACATGCACAGAGTCCACTTTCATTTTCTCATATATATATATATGACAATACCAGTTATTAGGTTCCTGGCACAGGGTGAGACAGCAAATTGATTCACCTGTGGGAATGTTGGTGAATACTTGCTTCAGTGCATTCTCACCAGGAATCAAAACACTGAAGTCAGGCATGTGCTTTTGCCACTTTTTTCAGACTCCTATATGCAAAATGTGTTAATTATGTTTTACCATTTACTATGTTATTATTTACTCCGTGTGCTGTGAGGATTTTATACCTTCAAGGATGTGAGGTGGTGATGTGCAGTAGTTAAAAAAATACATACCAGTGGCAGGCATGAAGAAGCAGGATTCCTTTTGCTTCCTCAGTGTGGTGGGAGGCATCTTTTTTCACCAGAGTTGGTAGGAACCTTATTCCAGAGCTCTACAGAGAACTGCCATCAAACACAAGTTTGTCCATATAGGAAAATGTTTTCCTGCCTTTCTTAGGTGTGGTTTTCTCCACTGGCAGTTGTGTTGTGAAGCTGTAATGAAGACAAGGCATCTGTATCATTTATGTCATGAGGGAGAGAAGCCAGATCAAAGCTGGGTTTCATTCTGCAGCTTATCTTACCTACTCTGTGGTAAAAAAACAGGGTCTTGCCTCCATTAGAATTATATCATGGCGTAACTAAGACACAAAAACTGTCCATAATTTTTTTCTGTAAATAAAAAATTTTACTGAGTTTTTTTCAGTAAAGCCAAGGGGAAAGTTAAAAGATGATTATTCTGAGCTCCTGCCTTGCTTGTACTTCACTGGGCATTACATGTGCCAGAGTTATACAGGGCTGAGAGGACTGCTGTCTGCTCTGCAGCTTTATATTTTTTGAGTCTTGCATCCCTTTGCAGCAATTTGGGTCTTTCACCTGGGAACAATGTTTGGCATCTTGTCTGTCCATTTCATTAACACTCATCCTTCTTCCTTGATTCCATAATCAAGTCATGGGTCTTGCTTTCTGCACTCTCTTTCCCACTCTTCCAAGTTCTCTGCCCTTCCTGCAACTTTTGCTAGTTAAATGCTTTTTCCCTTTGGCTGTTACATTTTCATTATTGGTTTTGCATGGAAGTCATCTGGGCTTATACATTGAATAACCTCTGTGGTCACTTAGTGATTACATACACTGGCTGAGGTAATTTATTCACTTTGTTTTGGTGTGAACATGTCCCTCGGGTCTTGTAACTGCAGTAATCACTTGACCTTAGGGACTGTTAAACGCTTTAAACACAGTTATTTTAAATTTATAATTGTTTTCATTAAAAATCTCTTATAGTAACTTAACTAATTTTGCAGTAAACACAGCATTATGTGCTGAGGAAGAATTGAAATGTTATTCTGTGCCCAATATATTTTCTACTGAATGTTTCAACTTACTATTATATCCGTTCATATTTTTCCCATCCATTCTCATTCAGTCATATATGTGAAATGAAATAGAAGAATATCTAATTATAGCTCTGTCTTCATAGTGCAATATTTCCTTTTCTGGGTGACGGGAAGTGATTGAATAACTCATAAGAACTGAAGAGAAAGCAAAGATAAATTCAGGCAGATAGATCTTTAATGAGTTGATATGTTTATTTAGCTCAGTTACTATGGGCCTGAATGTGCATATCCTTACTTGTGTGAATAATTTGAATTCATATTCATTCAAATAGCCCATTTTGTACTTTTTTGTTTAGTGGTTATGTCATACTGTGTCCATTTTTTGGTTCTGGTTTGTTTGTTTTCCCCCCATCCAAGGTTTCTATTATAAAGAATATTACTGCACGAGCTAGGCAAAATCTTGCTGTGGTAGCCTTGGATAAATTCAGTAGGTGAACTTACTGCTGGTCATTGCCTGTGGAGCTGAAAGCTGAATTTAGCTAGGTTTTTCCTGAGTTGTTCTAGGATTTAGCAACCTGACTGTTTAATGGTTTTTAAGCCTTGCTTTTGCTTTGAATGCTTATTTCCTTTAATTTCTTTGGGGTAATGACTGTAGTGGCCAAATATATATGGGTTTTTACTGGAGCAAATATTTCTTTCCTTGTAATATGTGCTTGCCTTTAGTGTAAACATTGTTGCTAGAGCTAGTAAAAAACCCAGCTTTTCTTTTTTTTTTTCCTGTGCTGTAGCTCCCTATCATGTTACTTAAAATGAGAAGAAAAGAATGATTATATAATTTTAATGCAGAGGTTTTCTTGTTAGGCTCTGCAAATGCGGCTGTGGTCCTCAGCAAAGTATTGTCAATTATTTTAAAGTTCATTTTTGTGTGAATATTAGTTATTGAAAATAGCAGCATCACCTTGGACTTGCTGGTTGTTACGTGGAATAGATGACAAAATGGAAATGTGGTGTTGCTCTCAGAACTATGGACAGACACTTGGTTCCAGTCTACACTTAAATTTATGCATTAGTGCTGTGGAAATTTGAAATTATATTCAAAACTGTTAAACCAGACACCTGCCAGAATGTGTTTGATATTGAAGATAGCATAATTCAATTTGAAAAA
The DNA here is from genome assembly GCA_013400515.1 of Erpornis zantholeuca. Lineage (NCBI taxonomy): Eukaryota > Metazoa > Chordata > Aves > Passeriformes > Timaliidae > Erpornis > Erpornis zantholeuca. The sequence continues at coordinate 28,178 of VZTN01000119.1, forward strand.
AAATGAACTGTACCAGAATAGTAAAATAGGAGGATCAAGCTCTTTTCTTATCACTGTTTAAAAATGCAGGGTCACATTCCACTTTTATCCTTTCTCAATCTCTCTGGTCTGGCTTAGTTATCTGGCTTCATCTCCTCTCCAGGCATGGTTCATTTAGGGTTTAGAGTAAGTGTGTTCCTTTTACTAATGTACACTGAGAACAGTTTCAGTGTGATGAAGCGTTTGTTCTTGAGGGCTTTTGCTCTGTAAAAGTATATTTCTGATGTGAATTATTTTGGCATCTGACATCACACTATTTTATAAAAAAAAACCCAAACCAGTAAGTTCTAAATTTTTCCAGATTCAGAGGTATATTAGCTCAAAGTATTTTGAGGTAATTTAGAACCAGAAGGAAGCCTTTGAATTTTTTAAAGTAAAATTAGGACAATAAAAACAAATCTCTTCCATTTTATAAATTGATTTATTTCTGATTTGTGTTTTTACCATCTGGAACATATTTTGAACTCTATATTGCTCTACTTGTTATAGCTAGAATGAATAATTGACTAAACATAAAATACCATTTTGATAAACAAAACTCTTTAACACTTGAAAAAAAATTGCATTCATTGCAAGAGAAAGAAAATGCTGAGGTAGCTTTAATCCTGTAAGTGTATGTGAGTTCTGCACAGCTGTTCTGGGAGAGGGAGAAGCAACTCCCTGGAAAATCTATTAGTCTGATTCTGAAAACAACTCTGTCTTCTGCAATGGCTTTGCTGAGAAGCTTCCTGAGGCTTCACACACCGAAATGGGATGGAGATATCCTGATATAGGTTGAACTGGTGCTGAGGACAGGTGCCTCTGCTGCTGGAGCAGGTGGCTCTGCTCTGGCATCCTCTGTCCCTCCCATACCCCCAGGGGGTTGTGTGGGGTGGCTGCAGACCTGCTCTGAGCTGGAGAGTGCCAGAGAGCTGAGGGTGCACTGCACACACAGCTTTGGTGTGTCTGCATGCTCAGTCCTTCTCCACGCTCAGCATTGTGAGTTTGGAGCATGTTAATGCAGTTTGGTTCAAAAAAACCCCAGACTTTAAAACATGAAATGTAGAATCTTCAGAGATTAGTAGAGTTTACTACTTATTTAGTAGTTCTCTGGGTTAGGTATCTCACTCTATCCTTACCATAAAGTTTAAAAAAAAACTTCTTCCTAGTTTATTTAGGTTTTGTTGCCATACTACTACTTAAGAATATTTCCTTTGCTTTCATTCTAACTCAAACTATTTAATGTCATGGTTAAATTCCCATTTGTGCTTAGTTTTCAATTCCCATATGGCTTGACTGAATTAATCATCAGTGCTCAGCTTTTATTTGCATATACCTTTTTATGATATACTGTTACTAATTTTATCTTTGTTTTTTTCTTCTTAGAGGAACACAAAAATAGTTTTAATGTTTCATTTTATTATATTAATAAAATAGTGGGAAAATATAACCATACTGATATTTGGTAATAGGCTGAATAATTTTTGTTGATGTAGCAACCTATAGTGAAATGTGAAAACAAAAGTAGGAAAAAGTACAAAATTCTCAATTTGTGCCATGGTTATAATAGCTGCTTCTTATTTATCCTGGGTCAGATATTAGATGCTTTGTGGGAAAAAGAACCCAGAAGTATAACTTAGAAGGTAAAATAGAAGCAATTGGATAAAATGAATGTTGAGGCAGTAAAATTTCCACTGACGAAAATGGAATTTATGCCTGAGGAACAGTGTAAGTTCATTCATATCTGATCAGTCCTTTCTTGTTCTGCTTTTGTTATTCCTGGCAATTCTTCATAAAGAGATTTCACAAAAATCTATTTTTGCTGTGTCCTAATGGTCTGTAGAGAAATGGAGGGTTTTTAAACTGTGTTTGCTACTAAAGTGTAAAATTATTTTTACAAATTGCCATGGTCAGTCAAACCAAACATAAAGGTGTTACTTGACAGCCATTAGAAAACTTGGCTCAGGTAAAATGTGCTTTCAAAGAGAATAATGTTCTGGAGTGAGTGGCTCTTTATAAGTTTAAACTAATATATTCATTTGGTAGTTTTCAATGAAAGAAGGGAGCCAGTGAGCTCTGCAAAGTATTGCACAATTCTCGAATGGATTTTCAATCACAATAATTGCTTGGTCATTTCTTGGATCTGCCTCCCTGGGCTGCTAATGTTGTCTTAGAAGGGGGAGGGGATGATCAGGTTTCTTACAACAAGCTATAGCGAAACCAAATTTATAATAGTAATTCTTCCTTTCAATTCCTCCTTTCCCACAAATCCACTTTGAAACAGAAAAGAGATTTATGGCTGTTGTGTTGACCAGGCATGAAACAACGAACACCACTCAAATAGAAACTTTAATAGGCATTTTCATCAGATTCTTCCTCTAGTACTGCTGCCACAGCCACGTATCGTAATGAGAATGATTTCAGTGGAGAGCAGTGGAAGGATGGATTCTTTGTACACTGCCAGTTTATTTCTTCTCTTGCAAATTTAATGTTGCGTCAAAAATACAAAGTGCAAAAATACTTCTCTCCTAAATTTTCACACCATGCACACCATATTAACAATAGCTAATTAAAATAAGTCTTTCTGTTAGTAGAGCATCACATTCCAGGCTGGAAAGAACAATGGTTTCGGGGTGGAGGAGTTGCTTTGAGCGGAGAGGGGTTGGGGCTGGGGAGAAAGCACTGTGGATTTTAGTATAATGTGTAGTGTTCAAAGAAATTTTATTTCATCATAAAGATTAGCAGGCTGTGTAATTCAATTTAAAGCTGGTTGGCAGTGTTCTGTCTATTACAAAGCCTTTTTCTTTTTTTTTTTTATTGCCACTATTTTTTTATGCCGTATGTGACTACAAAACCTAGTAGACAGCAGGAGCGATCTTTGGGTTTTGTACTTCCCACCCGCCTTCCTCTTTTCAGTTCTGCATGTTACAAAATATGTGAGATTACCTTAAACTCAGTATATCAGTGAAATACCATCCTGGATTTTTTGGGCTTGCATAAAGTGATTATTTTTCTTGCGGCCAAACACCCACTGAGAGTGAAGACCTGCTAAAGTGTTCAATCAAGGGGGTTGAATCAAGCTTAAAACTCAAATGTTAGCATTTATTCACACTGGTTGTGGACATTACTATGCTGTAGAAAAGCAACATGCAGCAATTTATGGTAATGCAAGACTGGCAGACCTTTATCTTACAGTAATTGGCTATACTAGGGGGTTAATAAATGTTCCAAGAATTACCGACTTCTTTTTTTCTTAAAGAGAAAGAGAGAGCTGCTTACTGCTGGCTATAACCAGCCTGCATAGCTGGTTAATTAACCCTCTTGTTGCAGCAGGCTGAAGCTGAGTGTTTGAGCTTGGGCAAATCCTGCATGAGAACGATGTGTCTGGGCACAAAAGGGCTGTGAAAGAGATACCTGTGCAACTCCACCTCTCCCGTCCACCCCTGTCATGCCTGCTAGGAGAGCTTGAAATCTTAATTGCCTGTATTTAGGGAGTGCACTGGTTTGGAGGACGGGTGTTATATTGTGGGCACTCTGCTAGTGGGGAGAAAAAGAAGAAGAGAACCCCTTTTCCCAGAGCTAGAGGAACTTTTGTTTTCTTCATCCTGCTCTGTCAGCCTGGCGTGACAGTGAATATTGGCACCTGCTCCGTAGGGTGACTGCATGACCCATTGGCAACATCTTCTTCCAGGTCAGCCCTGGTAGGAGGCTGGGAGCAGCCTCTGTTCTGCCTTATCCTGTGACACCAGGCTGGGCTCAGCTCATGGGAGCAGCTTCCCTCTGGCCCTTCCACAGCTCTGGGATGGGAGTTTCTCAGGACTCGTGATGGCTTTGAGGCTCAGGTCACTTCAGTGCCTCACTTCCCTGAGCTGCTCTGGTCTCTTTTCTCGTTCTGCACACCCCACCTGAGAGGTGACAGTCACCAAACCCTCACTGGCTCCTGATGGTACGTTTAGTGGAGAAGGAACAAAGCTGCACACCAGGGGACAGCAGTGTGTGGAGAGAGGCAGGATGGAAAGCCAATACAGGAGAGAACAAAATAACATCAAACTGGGGGTGGGATGGAGACTACAAAGAAGAGGGAGACAAATGAGAACAACAGGGATAAAAAGTACTGGACCTGCTTTTTTCACCTGCTTTTTCCAGAGCTTCATCTCTTCTCAAGTTAACAAAATTAATAAATGAGAGCTCAGGAACACTCTGTACTTTGAATTTTCCATAATTTTTGGTAAGTGAGCCATGAAGACCTCAGAATTATGTGCATCTTTTCTAATGAACCAGAAGCTTTCACATTACAGGGCAGGCTGGGTATCAGAGTGCAGTAGCTCCTTTCTCTTGAATGTTGCCATCACATTTTTTTGGTGTAACCTGTCAACACAAAGGGTACTAGTTTAAAACAGAGCTGCAAATGATAAAAAATTACCCACGTGTCCTTACTTTTCCCTGAGCTGCTCTCCCCCATATGTTACTCTGAAGGCTCCCTGCTCCCTCAGCAGCACTTGGCATTTGCCTTCAGTACTGAGAGATGAGCAGAAAAGCTGCAAGGCAGACACAAAGTTTGCTGCGGTTTTGTGCAGATGTCTCCTGAGCATGGAGGGGAAGGAATTTGTTCCTTCTGCTCTTCTCTGTCCCTGCTGTAAGTTTCAGTGGTCACTGGCAATAAAATAATGTAGCCATACTGGAGGTCCTGAGAGTAAAGGTCTGATGTCCCCACATAAAACCCTGAGCAAAGTAATCCACACTGTAGGAAAGCCACTCACCATTTGCTGTCTCCTTGCTGTAAATTACAATCCTGTGCCATGAGCTGGAGTGGGAAAGGCAGGAGGGGATGCCCTGCAGTGGTGGGCATCCAGGCTGCCTGGGGACAGGGGAGGGAAGAACCTCTGCTCTGGTGTTAGGAGGGGTCTGGCACTGGAGTGAGTTACTGGAGTGTGTACAGTTCGAGTGGAAGCAATACAGCTATTCATAAACTGCTTCTGTGAGGCCAGCTGTGAAAACAATGATGCTTGCCTGCGAGGTGAGAGGGCAAAACCTTAGCAGAAAGGAGTATAAATAAGGAATAAATTGTTACCTTTGTCTAATTGACTGAAATAGCTGCTCTCTGAATGATTTGTCTTAATGACCTGCTCTGATTAACTGTAGCAGTCACTTTATTCAGCAAAACTTAGTCTGCATATCATGCCTTGCTACAGCAGGTTTCTCATCTCATTTTTTGTTTTAAAGGCTGGAAAAGATGGCTAAAATGGGTAAGTCAGGAGAGACCCTACTCTGCAGAAAGTACACTAGATGAAAAATTGCATGCTCCAACAATTAGCCATAGCATTTAATTACAGAGGAATATTTATTCGTGGACCAGAATTCTGTGTCCTTGTTTGCACTAAAGTACAGATGCTGTATCATACAGATTTTCAAGCACCTTGTGGAAATGTTACTGTAAATTCAAGTGCACAACAATAAGTACTGTAAATCTCACACATTCATTTGACTTGATTTAAAAACATTTCACTCCTGGGTTAGTGGCTTACACTTACCTTTATCGAAGAGCAGAGATGGCAGCAGCAGAGGACCTATCTCCTTGTAACGAGGACAGGAAAGATCAAGAGTTTTACCTGAATTCTGTCACAAATAAAAACAGGCAAACTCTACTGCAGAATGGAGTTTACATTACATACACTGCTTTTCATTTTCCTGTTTTGTCCTGCCTTTGGAAGGACAGTTAGGAGGAATTTCAGCACATAGTTTTCGCCACTGAAATTCAAAGATTCGGATTCTTAAAAAAATTCAGTCTGAACTTGAGCTATCTGGGTCCTAGGATGCTGTGACATAAATTGCAACCAATAATAAGTTGGTAATTGAAATTCTATAAAGCCAGTAGAAAAGAGGAGGTGGCAAGGACCAGTAGCAGGAGTGAGACAAGGAACTCATCAGGGTCCATAGTTGCCACTCTAAACCTTTACCAGGCTTCAAGATTCCTTCTCTCCTTTTGGTGTTCAGTGTTTGCCCCTGTGCTTAAACTCACAGGGAAGGTATCTGAGGCTGTGTGCCCTTCTGCTCAGGGAATTCTAGGTGGCCAGGAAAAAACCCTGCATAATAGGAATTGGGTTCCTTGCAATAACATGATACAGCTGGAGTGGTTTGGTTGTCTCTTTTAGTAGCTAAGAAACCTCTCTGTGAGCTGGGTTATTAAAAGGAATTTCCTTACGGGGCTCAGGAGATTCCTGGTATCCAAGTTCATCTTGAAAGACTGTAATGGAATGTTTAGCTTTTTTTAGAATAATAAATTTAAACAAGGGGTTCAGAAAATAATACTGGAGGTTCCTAAAGACCTGCCTGAATATTTTATTTGACTGTAATTTCTGTTTGCATTCTCTGTGCACTTTCTCTCTGTGTTTTATCACATAAACATTTCAGAGAAGGATCATGGAGGTGGTTCTGGAACACAGTGCTATCCATGTTGTCACATGGATATTGGACTCTAGAAGTGGAGTTTAGCTCAAGCTTTAGGTTTCTGCTCTTCCAGCTTAGAAAAGGAAGAAGCAATTCCCAACAAGCATCAGCATTGCCACGTGAAAATGTGTTTAAAGCTACCTTTGAATATCAAACTTGCTTCTTATACTTTAATGTTTACAAATAAAAGCACAAGCCTTGATCACAGGATAAAATCTCAAAAGCAGCTAATTGCTTTAGCCACTGGAGAATGTTACATTCTCAGAGTTGTTAAAAAGCTGTCACCCTGTTTTTAGGCAGCAGTTCATGCTTTTAAAGCCTTTGGGATATTTAAAAAACATTTAATCTTATTTCTTCTTTTTAAGTTTATTTTCCTTGTGATTATTCTTGCTATCCCTGCTTTTTATCTTTCCCCCTATCATTATGGGTATTTATCCATATTACACTAGTACTGATAGTTGGTTAATTCTGAACCTCAGTATGTTTTGTAGTTTACCAACAATATACTCAAAAATCATAATTTTAAAGGAAGGATTTCAGTTTCATGGTTGAAGTCAAGAAGTTATGTAGAATATAATGTATCAGAGAAAGAACATAGTTTTTGGAAGTTTCTTTGTATATTTCGGTATTTTTCTCTTCATAAGAAATACTCTGAATACCTTCCTGAAATACAGAAAAAAAGAGATATTTGGAGGGACTTTTTTCAGAAATACGGACTAGGATTTACCTCTGCAAGACAGAGGAAGATGATTTCCTACTGCTTTTGGCATTTGTAAGTCTTGGAGACTATTTTCTAAAAATGAGAAAACAAATAATGGGAACAAGCTCAAAGACTTGGGAAAGAGGAAAATGTTTTGGTGATCATGTTTCCCATGTTGGTGAAGTTATTTGTTCATAATAAGATAGGTGGATAGGTATTGGAAGGATCCTGAGAGGGGTGTGTGGGCAGCCAAGGAGTTCTGCTCCTTGTTTAAAGGTCCCTGTCAATAAGGTAGAAGAATTTGGGGCAGAATCTAGATCTGCATTCATAATTCTCATTTCCTTCACTAAGAATTGATATCAAGCCTTGTTTCTCTTTTAAATAAAGATTTCACTTTTTCTGGAAAATCTTGTCCTTAGCTTTCCCTGGCCTTTTCCAGTGTGAAAATACGTGCACATTAAAATACCAAGACATTGTCTGTGATAATTATTATTACCTTAATTACTTTCTGTATAATTGTTTCTCAAGATGACCTCCTTTTTGGTGGCTTTTATTCATTTATTTTAGGGGAAAAAAAAAGACTTAATTGGAATTGTAGGTTACAGAGACAAAGGGTATGTTATGGGAAATAGGTCCAGATCTGTTTGTGTCAGGCAGTGGAAGTTGCTTTTTATATTCTTAAGATTCATGGAGAAAAATAATTTAAATTGATACAGCATGTGTGTGCACAAGGTAATATCAACAACCAATATATTATTTCAAAATCTGGTGAATTTCTTTATGGAGGATTAGGTTATATAGTGTGGGGGACTCCGAAAAGAAAATAGAATTGTGTATTGATGCCTTTAGAAATATTATTTGAGGGCAATAAAATGTTCTCTGAAATTCCCTCCTGAGTGGAGAAAATGGAGTTTGTTTGCAGTAATTGCATTTTCTAGCATTTGCTTTCGCGCTTTCCAATATGAGTTAAGCCAATTGGAACCTGTGATTTTGTTTTGCTTATTGGCAAAAGTACCATGTAAATTGATCTGTGATGCATTTATAGAAAATGCTTTGAAAATTTTGAAAGAGAGATGGCTTTCTCTTATTAGATTTAGATAGTATTAGGGTTCATTTTTGTATTTTGGCCTAATGCAATCGTAACCAAAAATGTTCCTTTTCAATTAAGTCTAAATTAAGTCCAAGGAGGACATTTCCACTTATCCCTACTGGCACTGTGAAGGCAGAGCTTAAGTTCCTGTTCTCAGCATTTGGAGTTCAAGGTCACAGCCATTTGAAACCACACAATGTGCTGAAATTGTTCTTAAATTTGTCAGCCCTGCTACATTAGGATCTTGATTGTGAGAGAAAATCTAAAGTTCTGTCAGATGAAACAGAATGTATTTCTCTGTGTTTACAGTACACATGCACCATAGACCTAAACTGCAGGGGGTTGATGCAAGTGTCACTGTAGCTGTAAATAAGGGCTAGATCTCTTTGAGGAAACACCCTTCAGCTCCAGCAGACAAAGGATGTTCTTGCCTGAAAATCTCTCATAATTTTCAGAGTGAGCTCCATTTCCCTTAAAGGATCCCTTAGAAAGGGCACACAGCACCAGCACAGCCATGGGATGGCTTTGCTCTGGGAAAGAGGAGAGGAGCAGGAACTACCATTAATGCAAGAAGCACTTGAAAAAATGAAAGGGACAAACAAGGCTATTGTGATTTCCAGGTAGGGTGCTGTGTCAGAATTTGCTAAATTTAAGGAGAAATTTAACAGCTGCCAGCTCCTTTGATTTTAAGTTACGTGGGGTTGGGGTTTTTTTCCCTCTTGAAAGCTCTATCTTTTAGGTTGCATAATTAAAAGCCTGAAAAGAATGCCTTTCCAGGGACTAGCAAGCAATCTGTGCTGCTTGCGTTTCAGATTTCATAATTTTAAAGTCAATTTGGGGGGACTTTTTACACCTAAAGTTGGCAGTGCTGTGAGCTGCAAAATCTGGAGGCTTTTTTTTTTTTTTTTTTGCTTTTGAGGTTAGACTGAACAAAAACTTCAGATTCTGTTTCAAAACAAAGAAATATATTAATTGTTAAAACTTTAGTGAAGCTTTCCGTGTTTAAAAAAAAAAAAAAAAAAAGGTGTTTCAATAACAGTAGCCCAGTGAAGTTGAAAACAAGCTGGAGATCAAAACCCAAGACAAGTTATGTCAGAATAATGCTAAGGCAGCCGTGGAACGCTGAAGGGAAACAAAAGCTCGTCGCTTATGTAGCGCTGCATTTTTCATTTTAACAGACAGGAGGAAGATATTAATCACAAACAGTTACATTAGAATAATGTTACGGTTGAGACATAAAAACATAAAAGCAAGGAATTGCCAGCGGTGCTGGAGCGTGGTTAAGTCAGACCTGTAGCTGAGTGGGTTCTGCAGTGCACCCGGCCCCGGCGCGGGGTTCGTGCTGCACGCGGGGATGTCCTGGCCCAGGGTTGTGCAAAAGTCACTGCGTTTACTCGTGGAAGAGACAGTGAGTGGAAACACTTGGTGCTAGGCACCAGCAATGCTGCAGCATCAGCCTGCTGTGCCCGTGGTCCCTGGGAAAGGGCCGTGTGTCCTGGAGCACCTTGGCACCGCTCAGCGGAGTTACGGGTGCGCAGGCCGGATGCGCTCAGTGCTTCCTTGCTTTCATGGGTTTATGACTCACCCTTGGCATTATTGTAACGTAGTTTTTTGTGTTTAATGTTTCTTAGACTTGGTTTTCCATTGCCAGCATGGAAGAAATCCTAATGCATGAGTTTCAGAGGAGAAGGTAGCAGACTCTGAACCTGCTGTGTGGCTCGATCCGCAAGTGTGAGTATTAACGCTGGAGCTGTCAGGCCTTGTGAAAATTAATGAAGCCTGACGGTTACAGAGGGAAAGGTCAGAGGCAGAGCTTGCACTTACCTAACATTTCTGTTTTGTTGTGTCTAACAGTGTTTTCAACAAAGGGGAGCTTTAATGTACAAGCTTTGGATTTATCACAGGAATTCAAGGGTCTCAGCCTTTGCTTCTCCCTGTGCTGTGATCTGATGTTTTCTTTGCATAAGGGCAAAACAGTTAAATATTCATTCATCCTCTCTTCTTGCTGTGTTGCCCGTGTGTGTTTTGCCTTTATTTTTTCTTCTCCAAAACTGGAGAGAAAGAAAAAAAAAAGAGGCATCTGGACTGATGGTGGAATACTTTTCACTGGGAAGATTTTGACTACTTCAGTTCTTTGTACTGTTTTAGAAGCATGTTCTGTTTTTGTGCATGTTCTGTTTCTTATTTGCCGTGCTTTCTTTTGGTTTTTAATTGTTTCATTGTGAAGGTTTCTACAGACACAGGGAGCTAAACTGCATAGAAATTCATGGGCTATGTTTTCAGCCAGTGTGTTGGTTGATACCAGTTTGAGCTGTTCCATTGAAGACTTTTGTGAAGGCTGATTTGATTAAAACAGCCAAAATATTTTAATAGTCAGTTGGTCAGTCTCATCTTAGAAAACATGTTTTTCTCACCCAGTTTTGGATCTCGGTACCTGAAGTGGGTTCTTGGTGGGATAAGTCCAGCTTTTCCTGTGGCAGCTGGAGTCTGTATAACTGTACTTACACAGTCTAACTCACTTGTTGCTGCTGAAGGAGAAATCAGGAGAAATTTGAGATATTCCGTCTTTGTTTTAAAAAGCCGAGGGGCGCCTCTGTGTGTTGTGATTGTGCTGTAAATGCTGGAAAGAGAGAGAGAGAGACCATGGCCCTGCGATGCCAAGGGCTTTCCATGAGAAACCTCTCTAGGAAGAGCTGCACAGCTGCTGACCAGTGGTGGGCTGTGCTGGTTGCCCTCAGCAGCTGCAGCTGTGGGGACTGGAAGTCTGTAGGCGCCACACAAAATCTGCTCCTTCCCTGTTTATCCCTGGATGTGTATGGGGTTGGTTACAGGTGAATGGTCCGTGACCAGTTTTGCACTTTTGAGGCATAGATAACATACCATAAATTTGAGATGATTCACTTGCACACACATCTCTCTCTTGTATGGTTTTCCCTCTTTTTGAGGGGGCTAAGATTTATACTTCAAGGTTTCTCAGCCTATTTCTCAGCATATGGCCAAAGGGTTTATGAGGCTATGAAACAGGCATGAAAAAAGCTTCATGTTTCATGGAAGTGTTATGTGGTTTGAATAGTTAATGCATGCCTATGCATATTCAGAGCTTCACATCAAAAGCACTTGCATATCATTTGTGCATAAATACAGGTTTCTACCACTATATAGACAGCTAGTATCACATTATTTCGTATTCCCCTGCTTCCCCGTGGGGTTTGCAGGTAACAGTAGTCAAAAAATAATGTGATTTTCTATTTTTATAGGGACTCAGCAGTTAACATTCACTGCCAGGCAGACTCCTTTTCATGTCTGGCAGCTCTACAGAACTTGGGTTGTGTGACTAAACTGTACTCATATGAAGCATGCTATTAAAATGGGAATGGTTGTTCAACAGATTAAGGCTTCCTAGGATCCAAGTGCTTAAGGTGAACTTAAAGAAACCCACTGAAACAACTACTTACATAGGTTAAAAAAACCCCACAACCCCTTTCCCCCAAGCTTCCCCCCTTGTCCCATGTAATAGATATATTTAAAGTCAGTCTGTTGTTCAGCTGACGCTTGGAGTGGTGTAAGTTGTTGCAGCCAGCGATAGAAGTTCTGCCTCAGCAGCATTCACAGACCCCCACTCCTTTTTGCTAGGTCAGTTTTCAGCTGGGTCAGTTTCCTGATCGACTCTGCTCTGTGCCCACCAATCCTTGTGTTGGCAGGAGGGTGTCGTGGCACAGGAGAAAAGGTGAATCACTGCAGGACAAAGGTACTTGGGACTGTAGCTTGAGGCTGACTTGTTACACCAGAAGTCACAGAAATTTTCTGAGACTCCCTGATTAATGTATTTGCTGTAAACAATTCCATTTTTACAAGTTATTCAGAGATAACCATTGTTTGAGCAAGAGTGATACTGACCTTTTGGCTTCCAGAAGAGAACAACTTGTTTAATTGAAGTATTTTCTTGATCAATGATTGTGCCCTTGCTTATACTGTTGGGAGCAGATGTTGAAAAACATCTTAACCAAAATAATAGATATATTTGAAGATACACATATGCATAAACCCTTTTGTGTATACACACATAAATATGGATTTCAAATACTGCAGTATAAGTGACTCTTCTTCACAGACTTAGTGCCTTGGTCATTTTTGGTAGTTGTAATTTTAGCCTTTTGATCTCACTTGTTAAGCATTTAAGTGTTTTAAATAAACTCAGTTATTATGCTGGAAGTTAATAATTGGAGTTTCTGAAGTGCTCAGTCCAGCAAACAGATCACACTTTTTCTAGTCTGGAAAAGGATTCTTCTAATTGTTTTCCAGAGTCACTGTATAAATTAGAATGAATAATGTTACTGATGCATGTTGGATGATAGTTAGGAAATCAGACTAATAAAGACCAAATGTAGCTAACAAAGATATAGTGAAGGAAAATGAGGAAATGCCTTTCAACCTGTGCATTGTGCTGTACAGGCAGCACTGATGCAGATACACAGATTAATCTGGTCAAGATAAAACTAAATTACCATGGAGTAGGAGATTTTTGAAGATGACTGTTTATGCCTCCTTATTAAACACAAGGTCAACAGATTATAGACAAAGGGCAGGTCTGCCAAAAGAAAACATGCCAAAATATTTCAGAAATATTATCAGAGAGAGTGGATGTTGTGGAATGCCACAGGGCCTTCCTGTTGTGGAATGCCACAGAAGGAAAAACCGGAATGTGATGAACAAACATCTAATCTGATTGCAGGTAATTTATTACCATGATTAGTGCTATATAGTCTTTCCTCAGGGAAGAGAGAAGAATTGAATGAGGCTTCCTCTTGCTGCTGCCCTGCCTTTGCATGGTCCTGGCTTGTGATACGTTTGCCTTTTGAGGGGTGGTGTTGCTCACTGCGAGCTCCTGGGCCAGCACCAGAGAACGAGAACCAAATGTGACTGGTGGTGGCCTGGGGGACCTGGGTGGGGAGCAAGGCCAGGCCTTGGTGCCCTTCCTGGGGCAAATACCAGTGCAGCAGGTGCACATACAGAGTGCAGCACATCTGGTCTGGCTGCTGCAGGAGCCTGGGTTGGTGGCTGTCACACCCACAGCCAGCATGGCTCCTCCCCAGCTCCCGGGCAGTGAGGTGCAGCACCGCTGAGCCAGAGCTCAAGGGTGGGTGCTGATGAACTTGGTGCCTGTGGGGCCTCTCCTCTGGGGTCTGTTTTGGCACATTCTGTGGTCCTGGTGTTGGCCCTTAGTTTTCCTTGGTGGGGCCATGTCCTGGGCTCCCTGGCAGCAGTGATGAAAGGCTGTTCCCTGCCAGTGCCCCCCAGCTCCCCGGTGCCTCCTCTCAAGATATGACCAAGTGGAGCATCTCCTTAGTCCTAAAAATATCAACAGCTGTCTTCACACCAATTGCAAGAAATACTGTCTGGGTTTCCCCTACTGATTTCAGGTGCTAATATAACATGTATAATGTTACCTTTATATGTTTTATTAATTATTGATGTCACCGTTAGTTTGCCTTTGCATGTCCTGTGTGTCTTCAAAGTAAGCACTTATTTTTAAAATGTTAAGATAAAAAACCATTTACCCTGAGCAAAAATGCTCCAGGCTTGATTTGGCATAATATCAGCAAAATGTGCTGGTTTTTAAATCTACCAAAATAAATGAAAGTGTAAAGCTTGGACATCTATCCAGTAAGATGAAGAGTTTTCTCTGTTAAAACAGGCAAATGTTGATAACTTAGTAAAAACCTGAATTTAACTTCTCCATCCTACTTCTCTGAGAATATTATCATACCTAGCTTGTGTTGGGGATTGATGGTTACGACAAGTGTATCAAATTTCATGCTGGTGGTATCTTTTATGTTTCCTGGGAGAAGAGAAAATAGCAATTTTATCTTTTACCCAGGAGTCACAGAGAGCAGGAATTGTAGGTACCTGCCACACAGAGTTTTTAAATAAAAATGATTGCAGAGCAGCACGTAGCAGAGATGGGGAAGGGGAGGAAAGTGGGAAAGGAGTGAGTCAAAAACTGTAGAGGAGCATTTATTGCATCTCCCCAGCTTTTATTCTAATGCAGCACCACAGAGAGCTATGAATATGTACAAGCTGTATTTTGTTCAGACGTGAGGTGTCTATGAAAAACATACTCTGCTTGGTTTTTCAGGGGATTTGTAGCTTTTTGGTTTTCTGTCCAGAATTAACTAATTTTGCAAAGATGATGTTTGCACACATAGCTTGCATAATTCCTGTTTCTGTGCTGTAAATATTGAAAAGCAGAGGGTCTTGACTGGATCCCCTGTAAGTCTTATTTAGGGGAAAGTTAATCTTGTATATACTTGCAGCTTTACTTTGAAACTTACTTTAAAAAAGAACACAAACCCAAACAGTTTCAAAAGTTGAAAGTTTAAACTAGCGAAGCCACTTCTGTTTAGGAGAACTGTACTCACAAGGAATGTATAACACCCAATTCTGTCTTCCCTGGGACAGAGTTGTGAGTGCAAGAACTGGAAGACAAACCCACAGATTTCTACATTTTGCTGCCTTTATGAAAAGAAACCAGGAAAAAACTGCACAAAAAACTGCATAACAAACCCAACCATTTCTAAATGATTATTAGTAATAAACACCAACACAAAGGGTAAGGTATGAGACTAAGAAATCAAACTTAATTGTGAATGCACTAGCAGTTAGCTTTGATGCAATCTTACGTGTGATTTTGGCAAGTCACAGTGGGACAGATTTTGTAAAAGAGCCTAACTTCTGTGAAGACACCATAGTATGGGACTGTATTTTTAAGGGAGCTCAGCACCCAGTATGTTTATTTGGAAGATCTGGCACTGATTGCTGATACCAAGTGCTTGAAAATCTGTTCTGAATTCCAAAAATCTGGCTTCGTGAGCATGATCCATGCCTCCTTCCAAACAATGGTATTAGTTCCCCTGAATTGAGGGCAGCAAACATGTAATTCTTTACTTCTGACTCTAATGGTAAATGAATTAATCACATTTCCTTTCTCCTAGTTTGTCTTACTTGGCTGAGTTTCATGGTTGCTTCTACTCCTGTACTTTTTACAGAGATGAGATACTGCCATAAAGATAATAACAAATATAATAATAGTATAAAAGGACATTGCAAATGAATTGAAGCTTTGGTGAATAGACTAGGTCTTGAATAAATGCCACTGGAATACAAATTAATCCAAATAACGCCATAATTTAAAAACCAACAGCACCAGGACATAATTGATAGGCATCCTGCAGTCTCTGGTCAGCTCGGACACCCAGGTACCTCTCTACAGGTCACTCCTGGGGACAGGGACTGCCTTCTGCTGGCTCTGACCTGGGTCAAGGCTCACTGTCACACTTAGGTGAATAATTCAGTGCCGGTGGCTCATGCCACCTTTGGAGCTGGTTTGTTTCCTACCAGCTGGTTCTGTTGAACTCTGCAGTGCAGGCCCTTTGTTCTGACATTGCTTTGTGTGCCGTTCCTGCACGTTTTAACACGGTTCCACTGAGGGCAGGAGGTGCAGCACCAGTGTCCTGTGCCCAGCAGGGCGATGCCCACGGGCCCCGGGTGCTCCCCTCTGTCGCTGCTTAGCTGTCTGCTTATTGTGCCGGCGTCGCTGGTGTGGGAGGAAATGTGCTAATTAAGTCCTCTTTTTTGTTATTTCAGGAAACCTACCATATGAATATAAAATAGTGATTGCTGGGAATCATGAACTGACATTTGATAAGGAATTCATGGCAGACCTTGTTAAACAAGATTACTACCGCTTTCCCTCTGTGTCCAAATTGAAACCAGAGGACTTTGACAATGTTCAGTCACTCCTGACAAATAGTATTTACTTACAAGATTCAGAGGTAACAGTTAAAGGATTCCGAATATATGGTGCCCCGTGGTAAGTCTCAATTTAAACTTTCTTTGCTGTTTATTACTTGAAACACAGCAGGAATTGTTCCTGTTGAACATGCATGAAGCTGCTTTGTTGCATTGTCCTGCAGAACAGTATCAGACTTAGCTGTAAACCATCCTGAAACAGTTCATTTTATTTTTCTTTTTTTCTTGATTTTTTTTTTTTTTGGATAGATAGTCTCTATTTAGCCATGTGTGTGAAATAAGACAAAAGGAACTGTAACTATCTCTGTTCTGCCTGGTGAATGCTCTGGAACTGTGGAGTCAATACAGACTCTGTGCTTGTGGATTAACCGTGGAGGCATTTTAGGATTTATTAGGGAAACTCCATTACATTGTATACTGGTGAGATATTTATATCTGCTGTGCTAATAGATTAGTGTGGTGGCATTTAACACCCACACAGCATAAGGGTGCAAGGCAGCAGGTGCTGTAAGCCTTATTTTTGATCAGTTCTAGGCATTGTTTTCTTTTGCTTGTAGAGTTGTGATAACAAAATTTCAAACCAGTTTTGGTCTCATTCCGCCCATGTGTCAAGCATGTCATGCAGGAAAGATTTCTGCCCAGTTTTGTGCTAAGGAGGTTCTTCCTTGTTTTTTCTACATGTCATTTAATTGTGATGCCTGACATCTTTCTGTGGAGACTTGAGTAGCACTCGTGCTAAATTCTCATGCTACAAGCAGCCACAGTCCTCTCAGGCTTTACCAGAGACCTGAACTTGAGTGATGGTGATAATCATTCTGCTGCTTGGCATTCTCAATTGTCAGCAGAAGTACCGAGATGCTAATTTATGCATGCCTATAAGAAAGGTTTATTATAAACTTGTAACTTATTTTTGATGTCAGGCTTGCTTTAAAGGTGAACCTATGAGAGGAAGGAGGGATGACAGGGGTTGAACCAAGAAATGGGACAAACCTGTACATGTATTAGAAATTTCCCCCTTCATCTCCTCTTTGTTGACTTGGCCTGCAGACCTTAGTGATTCGTGTGACACCACACACATTGATGCTTCTGACAATGCTTTTTCCTGGTCATATTGTGTGCATTAGTGCTGGCTAGAAAACTGTGATCTAGCTCTGTATCTCACATTCTTGACTTGAGCTACTAATCTTTTAATTTAAGTCATAGCCTTTAGCTACTAGTTTAAATCGGCCTGACATTGCTTAGCTAAAAAAAAGTAATGCTCTAAATCCTGCAATATCAGCAAATTGGGAAAGATGATCTTAATTCAGGTTAGGAATCATCTCCTCAAGGCATTTCAAAGCAATTTTTTTGTAAGGGCAGTGCAGAAGGCAGGGCACATAAGGCCTTGGGTAGTGAGGTGGGTTTGATGCTGGCTGCAGGGTGAGGAGCTGAGCAAGGTTGGCTGCTGAGGTTGTGTTCAGCTGCCTTTGTGTGTCTGCCTGAGACTTGGAGGGCCTCTGCAGGCACCCAGTGATTAGGAACTGTAGGCATGTTTACAGATTTATTTGGGTGAGATTTATCTGAACTCAGCTTCCTACAGCACTGCTGGAGAGATGCAGAATCCAAGTCTGGAGGAGAGAGAGTTTGGTATTCTGAAATGGAGAACTTCATGATGCACCTTACATTTACATTTATATGCACTGGCAATATTTAGTGTTCTTTTTCCTCCTCTTTTGCTTCCCAAATCTATAATGGAAATCTGTCATCCTTTTGTCTCCAGCTGCATTTAGAAGTTCTTTCAATTTGCAGGTGTACACATGGATTGAGAATGTTTGTCCTGGAATATTAAGGGACATCACATCAAGGCACTGAGTTGTATTAGCTGTAAAAAGTGGATGGCATATGTATTCTGACCTAGTCATGGAAGACAAACCTGAATTAATCTTTCCTATAATCCATTGATGACTGGATTTCTCCGATTAGTGATGCATGATAAATGAAGCTAGATTGTTAGAAATTGACACTGAGCTCCAACCAAGTGTGGACTTCTCTCTCTTGAGCGATGCTTCATTTGTGTTTAGCTGTGAAAAACTGTTGCCAAATCATGTTTTGAGCAACTGTTGGTGTGGAGTTGAGGCTACCATTTTCAATACAGCTTTTTAGATCAATCAGCCTGTCTGTGTTGAGAGCAGAAATGTGGTATTGTCTATGCATTTTCTCTCTCCCCTGCCCTCCCTTTTTTTAAAAAAAAAAAATGTCAATTTCTAGAAAATGTGAAAATATACTAGTTTTTTGTATTTTAGCCAGTCTTTCAGAGGAAGGAAGAGTCCCATCAGATATTAGAAAAATCTGCTCTAAATCTGTTCTATGCCTAGAAACTGAGACAGAATGATCAGACAAGCGTTTTAGGACTTCTTAAATTTTTTTACTCTCTCCCCTCCAAACACATCTTGTTCTATTCCTATAAATCTTCAGATTACCCCAAAGGAAGAGAATTTGTGGGGTTTTTTATGTATTTATGTCCTCCTTAGCCCAATTAGTTCTGTCACAGAAATGGAACACTGGCCATTAACCCAGAAGATGTGCCAACCCTAACGTGAGATAAGTTGGCATGTTCAATTTATGTGCAGTTTTATAAGTATTTCCAGAGGGAAAAAAAAATTCTCATTTGCTGATAAAGCTACTGGTTTTAATTTAAAAAAGAGGGATCAAACCAAGAATAACAGATGTGATTCTGGAGGTTTCAGCCTGTCAGGGGTTTCTAGGAAGTAATTGCCAGAGTACTGGGAAGGCTGGCTATAAGTCATCTATCTAGAAAATGCAAATTGCCAACTCAGTGTAAATACAGAAAAGAAATATCAGTTCATATTCATTACATGTTATTACTCATGGTACATCTAAAAGCTTTCTAAAGACCTAAGAGAATTCAAGTAGTGCCTCCTAACTTACAATTTAGCAGAATTTGTGAGTGAAAAATAACTTACAATACATGGGAGCATTCATGTGTATTTGCAATTGGAATGTGCGGTGGTGCATAACAACAGCCTCTAAGGAGCAGAAAATTTGAATTTAGCCTGATGGTTCTGAGAGTATTAAATGGCATTAGCTGGAGGGAAGTTGAAAAGAAGAGTATCAGGCCCTAAAAGAGAAAAGTGCAAGGGTGGGACATAAATCACATTCAGAGCTCTGCTCATTTTCTGAGGTGAAGAATGTAACTGACATTTTCACACCTTAAATAGGAGATTCTTTGATGTACCTTGAAGGAACAAAATGGCTGAAGATTTTCCATTTGGTCTATAGATAACAATCCACAAAAACATTCCCCTCCTTTCTCTTCCTTCTGACTTTGCCCTATGAACCTGCCTTGTTTGGTGGGAAAATAATTGATAGTTTATGCAGTAAAAAATTCTGTAAGATTCCAGTGGAAACGTTTTCTCCTTGGGAAATTTGAGATTGAGGCTACTTATTAAACAGGACAGAAAATAAAACCAGTGATGGATTTATGAATTTTTACATCTTAAAACTCCCTCTGTGAAGTAAACATAAGCATAACTCATACTGATGTATCTGTGAAAGGGTAAGGCAAGACAGTCTGTTTTTACTGCAGCTTTGGGTGCTGAATATGCATAAGTGAATTAGTGTAAGTTTTACTTAAATTCAAATGTTATTTTAAAATATGTGTTGTTTTTTAAAATTATATTTGAAATTGTTCATCCATGTTAAGGGCTGAATTTACTATAGTGTGCTGTAGACATTTGGATACAAATGTTCTCACAATGTGTGTTTTCTAATGAAGATTTAAAAGCATTCAAACCTCCAGAGAACTGCAGTTAACTGAAACCAGAATTTGTTTAAACCACATTTTGACAGAAACAATTGTTCAGGGAGAATATTTTTTGCTGTTTTATTTTGTTCAGTTGATCAGCTCTATAGGTAATTTTTTTTTTTGCTTGTTTGAAAGAGAAAAATAGTTGAAATGAAAAAGTATTCTAATGTACTTTGTTTTGTGTGCATTGAAATTCATGATTCTTAGGTTTATGAATAAGGAGGCAATAGGCTTATTTATGGATTTTAAATAATGTTCTGCATAAAAATTTCACAAAAAATGTCAAAAGCTGTAAGTATAAAATAATCTAACAAAGCAATCCTTTACATCATTTTTAGCTATGAAAGTATGTGAGCAAATTCCACTCATATCTAACAGAATGAGAAGTGAAGTTCAAGATCTGGGACTTTCCGCCTATATATTTGTTTAGATAACTGGAGATATGTGTATCTTTTTGAAGGAAAGAATGTGTAGTGTAAAAGCTAATTCAGTATAAATCAATTAATGTCTAACAGAATCAACTTTATGGGGATAACTGAAAAGAACCACAAATGTAAAAGATGACAATCAATTATTTAAATAATGACTGAAATCTGTGATTTGCATCATTGTAATGAAAATTAATTCATCCTGAATGAAGCTGGGAATAAAGCTCTTCCCTCCTGACAGGAACAGCAGCATTGTTCAGCAATATCCTGCACGTTTGTCAAGTTGTAGCTTGTCCGGGTCTCAAGAACAGAAGCACAAAGCTGGCCTCCCAGTTGCTTTTAATGAATACTAGTGGGTTTTTCCTATGTCCAAGAATTTGATCTGTAGGGTGATCCAGAGGTCAAGAACAAACGGCTCACTATCACTCACGTCTGCAGAGCCAAGGCTTTCATTTGCTTTTTTTAGTAACTCTAGAGGAAGTGCCTTAACTCTTTTTCAGAAGCAAAATTTTAATTGGCATAGATAATGCAACCTTAAGAAAGCGGAGACAGGTTCAGCCATCTCCTTTAAAAATAATGTTTTGTGCATCTTTTCCTTTTCTTTTTAGCCCAGTGTAAAATTTGGGGTCTCATCAAATGATTTTTCATCAGTTTAAAATTATTTCTCTAACTCGGTTTCTTTTCTCTGCTTCGTTTGCAATGATATTTTAGTACAAGCAGCTCTAAGTTAGTACTTCTGCCTTGCTCTGATCAGTGTTTTCAGACTCTCTGTTTATCCTGTCAGAAAAGTGTCAGAGGGGTTTTTTTTCTTTCCAATTATAAGTTTTGTAATGCATCATGGATTTTGCTGACAGTCTTCAAGTTCTTGAAATAGCAAGCAAATTAACAGCAGATATTGAGCGTGAGGACTGGAAAACCAATTGGCAGCTCACATGATGGGATTCAGATACACTGATGGGTTGGAATGGATCTCATTTCTTTTATTTTCATAGTCTTAGTTGGCAATTAGCTTGTGTCTAAAAAAAGGAGGGATAGAAATTGGACTATTCAGCAGTAAAGTTCTTCTTTGCTGTTTAGTGGGGAGGACGCCAGGGGAGACTGGACAAGACTCTGTGTGTTGCACCAGTTTTTCAGGAATTCTGGTGTTTATGCAGTAGAAGTCAGCAACTGAGAAAATTATTGGCAAAGACTGAAGTCTCCTGTCTGTATGTTAAACAAACACACCACCACTGCAGCATGGTTGTGTTTAAAGGTGCAGGCTTCTGTTTCATTTTTCTTGGCATTTGTCCGCCAGGTCTCTCAGTTTAGAATCGAAGAATGAAATCCCCCTGGTTTAGAATTGCAGCGCTTAGTTTACATTTTTTGCCTCGTTGGGAATGTAGCTGATTTTTCTTTGGTCTCCTCGATATCAGATTCACTTCCAAGTAAAAAATTTTCCTGTTTGGTTTTAAAAGCTTTCCTTCTTTTTTTCTTTTTTTAAAACAAAGAGTGGGATGTTTGTCATTTTAAATACACTCGCTCATAAGTAATAATGAATACTATGGTGTAAACCTGTCCTATTTAATTCTTTGGACAGCTCTGCATCCTGGCACTGGGGCAGATCATGAAGTCTTGATTTTTTTCTTCAGGCTTGACTTCAGCGGGAATAAGAATTTCAGAGTATTCATTACTAGTGTTAACACATAAACTGTCCCTATTTGTGGGTGGAATTCTAGCCAGTTAAACCAGACATAAAATGGTAGCTCTCCTGACTCTTGTGAGTCTTTCCTGTTGTGGAAACAGGGATTTGAATTCCTCCACAGCAATACCAAATAAATGATTGTGGAAATCTGCTCTAAGTCTCTAATTCTTGCTCCATTTTCCTGGAGTTCCGTTTTTTGCTGTGCAAAAAACCAGAGAGCCAGAATGAGCATGAGCTGTGGTGTTGGGAGGCTGATTATTTATGGTGGGCTCCTTATTTGTAGGTTAAAGTATTGTTTGCTCAACAAGAAGGACATTTTGATAGACAAGTTGTGCTTGTGCTTGTACAAGTTTTGCTTTGGTTGGTGTGTTTTTATTGCCAGGAGCAAGCAGTTTGCTTTCCTTTACATGAACACTGGAATAACACAGTGATCACTGTGGCATTCATGTGCAGGGAGCAGGCTGAAAGCATTCACACCCAGTGAGGAATTACCAATAGTAGGAAAAGGAGTACTACAAAACTCCTGACATTTTTAACTATGTATCATCAGACTTTGTCTTGGGAGGGGGTCTGAAGCCCCTTAAAGAATGGGAGCTGGGAAAGAGGAGGGAAGGCAAGAGTTAACCCAAATCTGGAGATAGGCTGTTCCGTACAGGGCTGGGCTCCTTGCAGTGTGTTGATGCTTGTTGAATAAATTCTCCCGTGCAGCTTCTGCACTTCAGGACTCCCACTTTTCCATTTCCTTTCACCTGCACATGCGCTGTGCCTCTTCGTGGTGGTCTAGTGCAGATGGGAAGAAAGACAAAGCTGAAAATACCATGCTGTTAAGGTTAACTGAAAAATTACTTCACTCTAGGACAGCCACCTTCACAGTAGGAGAGTGGAGAAGTAAGAGGGGCTTCAGCTTTGACGAGCTGACACCAGAATGGATTTTGCATTGCATGGTGCTCTTCAAGCCTCATTACTTTCATTGCTTCATTTCCCCTATGCCCTAAGCAAGAAGAATTAGGGAGCAGGTGGATGCTTTGAGTGACAGGCAGAGAAGCCTGTTGGAGGATGTGTGGGTGGGTGCAGTCAGGGCCTGGCTGCTTGGAGCACAGGGCAGGAGGGTTCAGGGCTGTCTGGCAGAGCTGGTGAGCCAGAGGAGCCAGGACTCCACTGAGAAACTAGGTGGGATACCAGGACTTGGCTGTAGGGCAGGCAGATTAGGCTGGGGCTGTGTCTCTGGAAGGGCAAGGCCTGTCCAGTTTGTGTTGGATCTGGCTGAGCTGGAGCTCGTTTCCTCACAGCACCCTCCCAGTGCCATGCTTGGCACTGGGGGCTGGAAAGGTGTTGATAACACACCTGTGTTGTGGCTACTGCCAGGCAGGGCTGGCACAGCATCCCCTCCATCAGTAGGCACATGCTTTTGCTTTAGTAAACTGCCTCATTTCAGCCTACACGTCATTTTCCATCTTATTTTCTCTCCACTGTCCAGCCGGGGAGGGGAGTGATAGAGGGTCTTGATGGGCACCTGGCCTCCAGCCAAGGCCCACCCTCCACACAGGACCATGTGCATGAATGTGTGTGTGTGTTTCCAGAGGGATATTGAGAGCAAACGACACAGCAGTGCATTTTTCAGGGAGTTACCAGCAGTGCTGCCAGTTTAAAAGCTCTGTATGCATGGGTCATTTCTAAGTCAGGAGCTGTGACCCTGAGTGAGAAGAGACTACACAGGCTGAGACCTCCACAGTGACAGAATATCAACCCACACTGGGAAAATGTAAGTGCAACTTCCCCACTTTGGCACCTAAATGTGCCAGCTTTGGGACATGAGTAGTTTCATGGACTCAATAAGCTTTAAATAAATTCATAATTATTAGTTACATACAGATATATATATTATCAGCTTTGCTGAGTCACTTGGAAAAATTAGGATGCTTTCAAGTGCCTTTACAAGGTGCAGTGAAATGAATGAAATTAGGGTGGAGGAGGTGACCTTCCTTAGGGAGGAAGGTGGTTGGGTATGTGAAACAGATGTAATCTACAAGTGGTTTGTTTCACAGTTCATCTATTCAGGACAGACAGGAAAAAGTGTGGAAGAATTTACATCTCCGGTAGGGTTGACAATAAAGCTCACGTGATGTGGTGGTGATAAAATGCAAGAGAAATGGAGATGCAATTATTTTTTATTTTATTTAAATCCAAAAGTAAGTCAAATAGTAAGTGACTAGATTTTGTTAGCTCCTAAGTGAAGGGTAAGATTTCTCATGACTGTCATCCAGATGATTTGGGTCATATTTATCTAATACTCATTGATCAGAATTCTAACTTCACCCTGGCATGTGTATAAAATGCTTAAAATAATCCTATGAAATAAAGCAAAAATGGCACATGCACTTTAAATAAGAGACCACTGATGGTGAATCTGAACATAGACATAAAGGTCAAGAGTGACAACTACATTCATCAGATTTTCATGAGAGTCTGTTCAGTAGAATAGATCTGGCACCTTATTTCAGAAAGTGGTCAATGCTCATGGATTCAGCTGAAAATCAATGAGATCTGTGGGTGTTTATAACCACCTCTAAAATGTGTTTTTTAGCTGCTGATCTATGTTATGGTTTGTGTACATGTAAAATCTGAGGATTGCTGACATTTCTAACTCCGGTAGCTAAATATCAAAACCTCAGTGTGGCTGAGAGCCATGTTTGTGATGTGCACAGAGAAGGCTGAAGCAGTAGTTTAATGCAGGAAGGTGTGAACAGCTTGTCCTTGTTCCTTCCCAGATGTGCCTGAGTTGCACAGACCCTTAGTGAGTTCAGGAGGTCTCACAAGCCACACCTTTGCTGCCTCTCCAGTGAATATTGCATGGACAAGGACATGATTTTGCAGTCTGTGTGCACAGTGTGGCTGGGAGAAAGCACTGGGAGTTAGCTCCGTTCTGTGTTCCTCTGTAGCATTTCAGATAAACACTAAACTGAATATTCCTTAACAGATGTGCTTAGCTGTTTGCCCTACACACTGACCCTGTGCCCACAGCTGCTTTGAAAAAGGGAATAATGCTTCCTGGGAAGTGATCTCGTGATGATTTGAAATCACCTGACAACGGTGCCATCGTATTTATTTTGCAAGTAATGCGAGTACTTGAGGAGTTTTGTATCTGCAGATCTGGCAGCCAGCCTGTCCTCTGCTTCTGGAGAGCTCTCACCTTCAGCTCTGCTGCTTTGGCAGCATTTGCAGGATGGGTAGAGCTGGCAAGAAGGTTGTGGGGTCTGGTTCTTCAGATAGCCTGTGTATTTTTGTACATATGTGAATCAGTGTGTCTTACAGACAAAAGCTGATATGTGCAGCTGCTAACTGTATTAATCTCTAGAGTCAGGTTGATTGGTTTATACCTTAGGAATACACTTAGGACTGTGTATCGCCTCCAATTTTATTCAAGTAAGCTTTATGCAAGAAGGAAGGCTGTCTTTCAGTGTCCTCTTGCTGGCACAGATTTTAATGCATCTTGTTTTCAAAACTGGTAACGTAATAAATTTCAAGAAAGGTGTTTAACACTTCTCTCAGTGTTTCATCTGGGCTGCTTGAGACATTTCCATGGCCTGCACTGCAAGAAAAAGGAGGAGGAAGGTAACCTGAGTTGCTAGTCTGAAAGCTGTAGTCCTGAAGCGTGCTCATTTTTCATATGGGATACCCTAAAACACTGTAATATCAAGTTATGGGTACCTGCATTTGGTTTTTCAGTAAGTTTGGTTCTTCTGTTTATGAATATAACAAAAGTTTTGTATTTCTTGAGAAACCCGCAAAGTGCCATTCTAAGGAAGATTGTCTTCCAGTGCCTCACCTGCAGAAGATCTTTTTTTATGAACTCCTAGATTTGTAAGGTTCAAGAGCTTATTTTGCTGCATGTATAGAGGTGGTACATTGGGAAGGGTGGAACGTTGGGGAAATCTTAGAAAATGATGGAGTAAACCAAGTATAGATCACTCTGCACAGCTCCTTGCAGGGTCAGATGGGCTACATGGCATCTCTGCTGGGTTGTAGCATCTGGTCCCATATTGCAGGGTTTGAGTAGCAGCCAATCAATCCTTACAGTACTGTATGGGAATGCCAGTACTGTATTTCTGATCCACATATGTATAGCTGAAAAGAATAGTTGCTGCAAACTGTAGAATCACCTAATATCAACCTAGAAATTCAAGTGACACTGAAAGAGTGACATGAAGGTTGATTTGTTAGAGAAGTATTTTGTTGTTGTTTTGTGGATTTTGGAGGTAGGATATTCAGAGATACATAGACTGATGGTCCATCTGGAAGTGAGCTGTTCTAGCACAGAACAGCGAGACCTTGCTGTACGGATGTGCCTTTAGCTGATAATTACTAGCAGTCAATCTGCCTAGAATGTACACCTTTTCTTATTTATATTCCAGCCCTGTAACCTTCCCTATTCTCTTGTGCCTTTGTTCTATTAATCTACAAAACAGGGCTTGACTTGTGATTAGTCCTTAGAGGTTGTTTCTATTAATCAGGCTGCAAAACAGGTCTGCTTGGATGTTCTGTTGCAAGTGCTTAATGTGCTTTCCTCATCAGCCTACAGCACAGAGCTGCTGGGGTTGTCTTAAATGGCAGAGAAATCAGTGAGGTGTCTGCTGTGCTTTCTTTGTGTTTACATCTTGATTTTGTTGCTGTAGGATGGGGAAAATAGAGGAAAATAATTGCAGCCCTATAGAAAATTGCGTAAGTAAGTGACATTTGTGGTTACATGTTGCAGAACAGGTCCTGTCACAGCAGAACCACTGGTTACCTGTGTTTTGAATGTGAAGAACCTCCCCAGTTATAAGTGTGAGAGTTAAAATTCAAGCTTTGCTCACAGATGGGACTAAGTTTTAAACTCTTCATAGAATTTTAGGGATAAGTCTATCCCCATAACATTCAGAGGGTCATTTAAGAGAGTGTGTATTTCTCTGCAATAGGTAGAAAGCCAGAGAGATTTTTGGTGGGGAAAAAAAAAAAAAAATATATATATATATATATACATATAACAAAAGAATAGTCTGAGAGTTGGTTTAATAGAAATCAAAAAAACCCCAAACTGAACTGTTTGTAACACTTCAATTATTAGAACTTACCATAAAACTCGAACAATAAACTGCATATGTAGTGAGAAACTAATCTAGTTTCATTGTAGAAAAAACTACTCACTATAAAAATATAATGATTTATTCTTCTAATTAAATGCAGTATTTCTTGCCTGTAGTAGGAAAGTAGGTATTTTTAAATGTATCAAAAGAAACAAACCAGACCCCTAGTTATTCTTTTCTATATTGTTCCCTTGGCTGCTTTTTAAGTTTTTGTTATGTTGATGACGTATCCCTTTAAATGAAGTCTGACACCGAACTGAGGAACTGCTGTCTGTCTGGAGAAAACACTGACCCCAAGGCAGCAGGGCTTGTCTCAGCTGCTCTGCTCGCCTCTCACTGTGCTCATGCCCATTTTCTCTGTATTCCCATGGCACATGCATCAATTTCTCCTGTGCACAGGCTGAAATTACCAGCCTTTGCTAAACTGGCCCAGTCTTGACGTCCAGCGACATCTGCACACCAATTCCTGTTGGCTGTGCTGAGGACCGGTCCCTTACGGCTTCATGCCTCCATCTAGCTGCTAATTGGGAAGGCTTTGTGCTGCCTGCCCCAGCCACAACCCGCTGGGTCAGGCTGAGGTTTGTCCAGCCTGACCTTTGGCAGCCTAAGGAGAGGATTTAAGTGCTGGCTCCCTGCGAGGGCGAGGCGGCGGCCGTGGGGACACTGATGGAGCAGTGACCATTTCACAGCAGGGCAGGGCCAGCTGTGCCAGCTGTGCCTTCCAAATTCATCCTGCCCAGGGTTTGCCGTGTGCCTGGAGCTGGGATCTTGGTGTGCCACCGCCCTCTCCCCGCGGCAAACCCGAGGTGCTGCAGAGGGATGACCACCGGAAGGGGACACAGAGTAAAGCCATTTTTCAGGGGTTTTAGTCACCTAAATTAATAGTAGTTTGTACTGTTCAAGGTGACTTATCTCAATTCTAGCCATAGTTAGAAAGCAATTTTTCAAAGCCACTGTGAAATTTTACATCTATTGTTCTTATTAGGAATAGAGAAGAAATAGGTGCTCTAACATGGTTTTTTCTAGGCAAATTTCTTTTGGTAATTTCATTTTCACCAACTAGTTCTACTTTTTTTTTTTTTTCATCTTTACTTCTTTTTTCTCCGTCCTTACCATTTCCCCAATTATCAGAGAAATCAGTCTTCCTGCATTGATTCATTTCGACCAGAGTCTGGAAGGCACAGGGAATCAAATTAACTAATATTTTACTTTTGCATGTGATTAATGCTAATGCTTACAGAGAAGAAAATACTTTGCTGTGATTTAATTTTCATTCTCCAGTTGAATCCCAGTGATTTAATTTTGCAGAGGGTTGTCTCTCTGCTTATTGTCTCTTAAGGAATCATAGAAGTTAGAGATGGAAAAGACCTATTAAATCATTCTGCTATTGCAGGATTGTCTCCTACACTATATTTTTTAATATTATGCCCAGTTTTAATGAATGAAGAAAAGCAGTTTCAGTTAATTTTTTTTTAGATTGTACCTCAGTGTAGTGTAGATGTTACTAATGGGAACTAAGACTCTGCTAATATGCTTCCAATGTTTATTTTATTTAAAAAAAAATCCAAGTTTTGCCATGTTTGAGGAGATGAGCCTAAAGATTTCTTGTACCCTTCATTATGTTTGTTCTTCTACTTTTCTGGCCCTGTGTTTATTTTATACTCTCAGTCTTCGTAATCCTTTCAGATTTTTATCTTCTCTTTGTTATTTCTGGTGAGGTGTTTTATAATCTTGAGTATTGGTTCTTGGCTGGTTGATTGTCCAGGTTGGGGTTTTTTTTTGGTTTTTTTTCTAATTTTCACAGTAGGTTTAGAACCAAACTGCAGGATTCTGTACCTGCTGTATGTAGAGGGGAGTCCTGGGCTGCTTGATGCACTGAGGTAGGATTGGTGACTGTGCTTCACTGCTTCTCCAGGAAGTCCAGGCTTGCATCATGCTCCAATGTCGTGGTATAACCATGTGTGTAGCCCAGATCATTTTATTCTTTTCCCATTCATGTTGCAAGAAATTATGCATCATGCATAATTTGCTGTCAGCTACTGCCCTTAGGTCTTTTATTTTAGCTTAACAAGTTTGGGTTTCTTCCTCTCACTGATTATTTGTGGTTTTCAATTCTCTTCAGATGTATTAGCCTGCATTTTTTTTAGAAGGAATCCCCTTTTCTTACTTATCTTAGTGTTTCTAACCTCCTTTGGCATAATTTCTTTCCCCACTGTCATGTTTATAACACTTCTCACTATATTGAAATCTGTGAATTTAATTAATGCACTGTTTACCCGTTCTTCCAGATCATTAATAAAGATGTTAAATAAAACTGATCCTAATACCAATCCCTGTGGCAATCTGCTAGCACCTCCCTTGTGCTGCTGCAATCTATTTATTTATAGCCCTTTAGCCACTATTCAGCCATGTGATAGTCCTCATAAGCAAGCCAATTTTAGGGTTTTGAAAAGGGATTGTGTCACATTTTGCCAAAGTCTGGGTTGATACAATCTACTATATTATTTTAATCTACTGACTTGGCTGAATTTAATATATGTACAAAAATTAAATGTGATGAAATAGAGCTGTGGTTTTGGAGCCCTTTGAGATCTTGGCAGCTGAGTAGCTATAATTCTCCTTTCTTAGAGCAATTACACCTCCTCCACCCCCACCCACCCCCACCCCAGTTACACCATAATTTTATTCTGTGCTACATTTAGACTTACTAGGAGAGGATTCTCAATATTGCTCTGTAATTCACAGTGTACTGATCAGTGCCGTGTTCCTCATTGCTTCTCCAGGATTTGATTTTAAATACAAAACTGCTATAGATGGAATTGTTCTGTTAGTATTTCAGCTTCAGAATTGTCTATTGCTTGTTTGTCTGTTGTCATTTTGTCATTTTCTAATTTTTATTTTTATATATAAGTATACATATGTCTATTTGAAATTTTATTTACCTGCTGCAAAAGCAATAGTATGCTCTTGCCTTAAAATTTAGTGCACATTTTCATCCTTGTGAAATTCGTAAGATTTATCTGTTTGCTTAAGTCCAACATGGGTTAAGTGTTTTCTTGCTGTGCAGCTTGGGGTGCATATCATTTGGTTAATAGTACACTGAATTTGTATTTCATTCCAATACAAAGATATTTTAAACTGGAATATGAAAAATTTTGTGCTTCACAACTTTTCCATTTACATCACGTGCATCAATATAAACTTGAATAACAAGTTGTGCTATCAGCAATTGAAGGAAATCAATCTTGGGAGATTTCACTTTCTCTTACTATGTTTGGCTTGATTTTACAAGCTCTCTGCAAAACCCCATTTTTACTCTATAAATTGTAGTGTGGATAATTTGTTTATCCCACCTTGGTTGGAATGGCATGCTCTGCAAATCACCACTGCATCATCATATCTGGACTAAGAAAAGGTGTTAAAATAGGGGTCACAGGCCTGATTTAGAGCTCTATAGTAACACAGAACCAGAGCACTTGTTGCTGCCTCTTGGCTGGTTAGGGCTGGGCAGCTCTGCAGTCTGAACAAAGTCACTGTGGTGCTGTGCTTGGAGCCAGAATTCCTTCCTTTGCCCTAAGCAGTGAGATGCTGCAATAAATGGCTTTAAACACAGTGATTTTGATGTCACCCTGCAAGCATTTAACCACCACTGAAACTGGGGAGAGGAAGGTAGGTTAGCTTAATCTCAGTTCCACAACCTGTCACACTGAATCTGAGCTCTGCCATGTTACCTCTTAACACAGACTGCCTCCAGGTCAGCTGGGTTTCAGTTTCATTCCCCAGAGTACAACTGGGAAGTGTGTGCTCCAAATTTTGAACTGGGCAAATTTATACTGGATAAATGCTTTGCATCTTGTTGCTGCAGTGCTTTGGTTTGGGGTGCAGGGGCAGACTCTATCTTGATAGAGTCCTGATCTAGTGTTAGGTACACCAAAATAGGATTTACTGTCTTGTTGAATGATGACTTCAGAACAGAATTAGTACTTCATTAAGAAATGCTAAAAATGAATAGTGAGTGATGGCCTTTGGAATGTAGTGCGTTCTCTGGCACTTCTCAGGTTGCCCAGAGAACTGGCAGATGTCCCATCTCTGGAAATATTCAAAGCCAGGTTGGATGGGGCCCTGAGCAACCTGTTGAAGGTGTCCCTGCTCATTGCAGAGGGGTTGGACTAATTCTAGTATGTGATGTAATTAATTGGTGCAGTCTGTAGCAAGAGGTGGAACTGAATTTTTAAAGTTTGTTTGCAGACTGCTAGGCAGCTGCTGTGCATGCTGACCATGCCTTCAGTTAGGAGAAACATGTGGGGGCCAGAAGGGAGGAGCATGTGGGTGAGGGAACAGGGCAGGGGAGTCCCAGCTCGGACACTGTCTCACTGTACAAGGTGCAGGAAATAACTGGCTTCTTTGCTTTAGTTTCTCCATCTACAAAATAAGGCTAGTAACAGTTATAGGATTGCCATTTAGACAGTAGTTTCAGCACATGAAACACTTTGAAAATGCCAAGTATTATTGCTGACTTCTTTTTTATCCGACAAGGTCCTGAGCAAATGCAAGCCTTTCTTCCTTGAATGATTTCAAAGGAGCCAAAGGGAGTGTTTGCCCCCTTGAAGTTTGTGTACTTGCTGGGGTACTTGGCTGGATCATTGCTCTGGAAAGCTAAGTAGGTGTCTATTTTTTGCAGGATAAGAAGGGGCGTATTTGAGATACTGTTGAAGTGGAATAGATAGCTGTGTTACTTGAAGTGGGAGCTGATAACGTGTGATTTCAGGACACTTGAAGCCCTCTTCTCCAAAAGAGGAAGGTTAATAAAAACTGTGCTCTGAGCTTACTTCCTGAAATTTCTGTTTTGGCGTGGTAAATGCATCACTCATTAAGAATTAGTTTATTAAGAAAGATTGAAAGAATGCAGGCTTCAGAAACATAGAGCCTTCAGTCTGTACAGCAGTAAATGGAGTCAGGGAAAACTCTCTGGGACTGTTTGCTAGAAATACTGAGCTCTCTTGTTGCTGTCCAACCCCAGCAGTGGTGGGCTCATGTGCTCTTCCTGCAGAAACTGTTCCCCAGGCTAAGCCTGTGCCTGACTGACTGAAACCTTCTCCCATTCTCAGAGATGAGTTGACAACGTCATGGACAATCCCAGCCTTCCTCTCCCCACTCCAAACTCCAAGTCCAGCTTATTTGTTTTCCACACAGCAGTTATGATGCTGTGTATTTTTAAAATACACCCACCTTGGCAATTATTATCTGCAGGGAAGATATTGAGACTTAGAAGGAATTTAGGGTGGGCCACACGTGAGCATCTGTGGGAAGAAATGCACCTTTGTACCTCACAAAATAATACAAATATTCATTCCTACCTACTAATAATCACCTCCCACTCTTTATTTAAAGTCAGACTCAGAGCAGAAGATGCAATCTTCAATGAAAGGCACTTCCCAGGTATTTGAGCAAAGTCCGGGCGGTGAAAACCGACACTGGTGCTTACCTTCCATCAAAAGCCGTGTTGAAATGTAGGGGCTGTTATTGTATATTTATTCAGGCATCAATCACAATCAGGCCTCCTGCTAGTTCATCTGTAAGGGCATTGTAATCCCATTTTTATCAGTTCCTTCCTGTACAACAGACAGTTAAAATAGCATGGGTAGGGGTCACAAATATCTTAATGGGCTCGGTTCCCAGAGATATCGGTGACCAGAGGAAGAGTTTTGCCGAAATTTCTTCCTGAGCTGATAAGGTGGATAAACAGGGCTGAGGTGCAGGGCGAGGGCAGCGCTGGGTGGCACCGCAGAGGAGCTGCACAAAGATCAGGCAGACAGCACTGCTTAGAGTAAAAGCTTGGGAGCAGATGGAAATTAATGCTACTGTTTGGAAAAGAGGTTTTTCTTTTTTACTCGGTGGGCTGGGCCAAGTCTAAGTGATTTTTGTAATTAATTGTACTCCTATTTTTGCTATTTTACTTGTTAAAAATCTACAAGAGATTATTTGTTTGAAGAAAATTGAGTGTCGATAATTGGCAACATTTCATTTTTTAAGCTGACTCTTATTTAAGTAACAGAGTAAAAATGTAATACATTAATATTTTTGCACTTCTTTTTGTGTATGCACTTAAATATTTTCTTATTATAAAGCACTTTTTATAAATAAATTTTATTTTAATGATGCTTTTTAATCTCCTTTTCCCTGAATTCCAGCTGTCTTTTGATGCAAATTATTAGAATTAATTTATAAATTAAGACAGAGAATGGTTTAAAATGCATTCTCTTACCAGAGTGAAACTAGCTGAGGACTTATAAATGCATAAGGAAAAAGTTCCTTACAGCAAATTTTATCTTATTATCTTTAAAATATTACCTTTGTCTTAGAGTTTTAAACTAATCTATTGTTCCCGGTCAAGCCAGTATTTCAAGATTACAGAGATAAGGGACATAGTGTTTTATACTTTGTTTTTATTCATAAATTGTGGGTGGTACTTTTCCTTTTTAGATTCCCAGGTTTTTTTGGATTTTCCTTTTTCATTTTAATCAAGTATTGGTATGTACTACTTATATGGACTGAAATAAAAAATACATTATCTTCTAGAAAAGCAGAAATGAACCTTGTAAAAGTTTTTCCTGCAAAGTGTAATTCTAAGAGTTTATTCAGAGACTTCTTTCAGTTAAGTGGTTTGATTTTAACTTTAGGAACAAGTAAATATTGCTCTCTTTTCTTTGGATATTATTTTATTATATTATTGTAAGTGCAGATTTCATGTGAGTAGTTACATCTTTAGAGTAGATGTTAAATATAAATAGATAAAATTACTAATTAACTGTAATTAACTATAATTACTAATGTACTTTATACAAACTAGAAATTTGTTGTGTAAAAAACTGAAAATAAAAATCCA
Organism: Erpornis zantholeuca; assembly: GCA_013400515.1. Lineage (NCBI taxonomy): Eukaryota > Metazoa > Chordata > Aves > Passeriformes > Timaliidae > Erpornis > Erpornis zantholeuca. The sequence continues at coordinate 62,165 of VZTN01000119.1, forward strand.
TATTAATTAAATCAGCGATGTAAGTTTGTCCTGCTACCGCATTTGTTTTTTTGAATCTTAATTTCTGCTGCAAGTCTGGGGAGAGAAGCCACATGTCAAGCTACTCTCCTGCTTTCTGTAGAGTGCTTTTCCCCCTGTGGTACTGGGGGTGGCAGCTGCTTGTGACACTTGGGTTTATGTTTGGCTACACAATGTGAGAACGTGCTGAAGATTTTGAATGGTGCTCCACCGTATTTTTTCATTTCAGTTGTTGATTATTCTAACCATGTATTCCAAAATGTCCTTTTCCATGGAAACTTATTTAAAATAATTTGTGCAAGAGAGAAACCAATCAGTAAAGTCTAAAATATTTTTGGAGACTGATTGCCTTTTGCAAGCAATAGAAGAGTAGAGGCGTCAGCATTCTTCCATCGTGTGAATAGTGAAAACTAGCAACAAATAATTATGAGCCATCCCACTCACTGCAAACAAACCCTGCATACACAGTGAGCTACACTTCAGTATCCCTCTGCTTCTGCAGCTCTCTGATGCTTTCTGGAACACAGGTAATGCAAAGAGAGGTTAACACCATGGACTTGTGTCCAGGGGCAGCTCCTGGAGAGCCGCAGTGCTCTTGTCAGAGGGAGCTCCTGGACATGGATGGTGCTGGTGCTGATGAATTCAGTCCATGGGGGCTGACAGCAAGCAGGCACTGCAGTTCAGTCTTCTCCAGGGATTTCTCACAGGTTTTCTTGTTTGTCTCTTTTATTTCTGTAATGGAAGGTCCCTGTGTTTTTCAGCGACCTTAAACTGCACCAGAGGACATTTAGGCTGGGTATTAAGAGATTTTCTTCACTGAAAGAGTGATTGGACGCTGGAGTGAGCTCCCTGAGAGTCAACATCCCTTGAGGTGTTGGGGAAAAGACTGGATGTGGCACTCAGTGCCATGGTCTGGTTGACAAGGTGGTGTTCACTCATGGCTTGGACTCAATGAGCTCCATGGGCTTTTCCAACATAGTTAATTCTGTGATTTTGTGATTCTGTCACAGGCACTGGCCTTTTATACAGAAGCATCATGCTGAATTTAGCATTCAAAACCTTAGACAATCAGAATTTTGTAGCGGCTGACCTTACAACATGGGCAATTAAATCTTTCTGTCTGCGGTTAGTTCAAGAAGAAATTTACAGTAATCTAGATTTTTCTTGTGTTGCTGTTCTTAACTATCCTTTCAAGAAATATTAATCATTTCTGGAGGTGTGGTATGTAAGTTAATTTAAAAGTTGGTCTGACTTTTTTTCTCTTCAAGTGACAAGAAGGTGAATATCGGCATGAGCAAAGATGTTATTCTAGTTGGAATAAATAGTGGGGGTGGAGGGGGTTGTGACTTTCATATCTCAGCTTTCACTTTGGTCCTAATAATATTGCACTTTCTTTTCACCTCACTCTGGTGGTTATATTTCAGGTGAATTCATTTTTACTTCAGCAAAAGCTGACAAGAAAGGGCAAACTTTGCGAAGGAACAGAAACTTCTCATTTTCTTATTCTGCCCCAGCAACTAGATTTTTTCATTAGTGTGGTGATTCCTTAAAACAGCTGCCTTCAAGGTAGCAGAGCAGCACAGGGAGCTCCCGGGCTCTGAGCACAAGGTCTGTGCTGTGCTGCTGCTCCGTGGCTCCCAGCCAGACACACTGCATCTGGGGAGCTGTGCGGGGCGGAGAGGCTGATGTTAAAACTCAAGGTTTGTGCACTGTGGTTTCTATGCTTGATTTCTCAAATATGCGGTGAGGTTGCTGAAAGTAGGCAGACGAGTCCATCCTGCAAATTGTGGGGTGAATAATTTCACTTGTTACAAGTAGCTCCCCTGAATGAGTGTCAGTAATTGTGGGTTCATGGAAACATGAGCTTGGGTCTCTTCCCTCTCCCTTGCTGTGTTTTCACCATCCATAGCTTCTCTTTTACATTTACTCCATGGGGATTTTATGTAAATGATAGGTAACGTGCCACTAATTCTTTGTGTAAAGTTTTACTAGCTCTAAAGAAGGTGATGCTTTGTAAGCAAAGTGGGGTCCAGAGCTTATTTCCATCTTTCCATTGACTTCAGTGAGCATTTTGTCTAGTCTTTCTGATTCCACCTTTATGGATTTCCAATGTTTTAGTATCATTGTCATTAATGAAATGTGTTTTGCAATAACTCTGCAGTAAATGTCTTGCCAATACTCACCTCAATTAAATCTTGATCCACTTTAATCGTTGGGCAGACCTCTCCCTGTTTCAGTGGGAGATGAAGTCTGAGTTGCTGTAAATGACTGTCAGTTCTGGGATGAGAAGACAGAGGAACGTTGTCCACCCCCCCAAGACAAACAGGGACTCTGTTTTGATACATTTTGCAGTGAAGCAGAAGTTACTGTATAAACCTTGTCTTGTGTGCCTGGTGTTCTCCAGCTAAAGAAAGCCATTGTGCTTGTAGAGGTTTTGATAAACACACGCCTAAAGGTTAAATGGTAGATTATGAAACATGGAAAATGGCAAAGTGTGTTTACCCACATGCACAGCATACGTAGCTCTGGTAGGACACTGACCCAGGAGGCTCTGGGCAAGGGAATTGATTGCAGGAGCTGTGCAGTATTGATACTGCCAAGAGAAGTGTGTCTGGATCTGAACGGGACTCCACTAACAGGCTGCAGTGATTGTCACTCTGGCAGTGCCAAAGGAGACCCTTCTGGCTATGAAGTAGTGTCTGAGTTTGGTATCATGCTATAAAACATGGCACTTATTATAAATAAATGTACTGTCCATCATAATGAACTATCAAATAATTACCCTATGTGAACTGCTTTTCATAATTTAGTATCTTTAAATATGCTAAAAAGTATATCTGCTCCCATGAATAGTGTGAGCAGGAGCCCCTGATAATTAAGTCATTTTCTCTTTGGGAAGAATAGAATTACCATCTAAAATATTTATAGGAAATATTTCAATGACGGTACCAAGTTCACTTTGAAATCACCATTTCCTATAGCTTGAGTTCAACAGCAGTTAAAATATCTTTGCATAACACTAAAAGAAGTTAAAAGTGTTATTGGTGTCCATTTTATCATAAGTTCTATTGTCAAGGGTTAAGATTCCCAAATGTACCAAATAGAGAAGAGGAGGAAGGAGAGCAAAAAAGAGACTCTAGATTTTTGAATAAAGAAAATGCCTGATTAGTATCATTTTGGGATTGAAATGTAGAAATGTTGAGAGAAAAACTAAGATGACCAGAAGTTTTGGTGCTGAGCTACAAAATTGGCCAAGAATTCACTAGATGCATTTTCCAGCCCTAGATAACATTTTGACTGTGGTCCCCTGAGTCTCATCCAAAGCTCATTGAAGCCAATAGGATTTTCCCACTGATCTCAGTAGGCTTTAAATCATGTGTTTGATCCTGAAGTTCTTAGACAACAGATGAGAAAAATTTAAATACTGTACTTGGAATTCTGCCTGAGTCAGGACTGCAGATTTACATTTTGAAATACAGCATGCAGGCTCAACCATGTCTCCATCTCGATGCCAGCTTGGGCATCTAAATAGCTTAGAAAAATATATTGGAGCCTCCAGGCGTTATAAGAATTTGAGAGGCCTTTTCTTTATGCCTGCAAAGGGTCCTTCATTGCAGCTATAGTCTGAAAAGTCATGTGAATGCTGTGTTTTCCACAGCAGAGATGTTTTTCAGTATTTCAGTGTATTATTTTAAGAACTTCCCTACATTGAGCAGGTTATTGGTTCATTGTGCAGATGAAAAATAAAAGATATGGGATGAAAGTCAGCTCCCTCTGAAAACAGTAGCATTTGCTCCTCAGTTCTTTAAAGATAAGATGTAGTTTCAAAAGTTAGTTTAGAAGACAATTTTTTCCCAATAAAGGCATGGGCAATAAAGTTTCATACTAGAGGACTAAATTAATACAGGACCCTTTTAATTCTGACTGCTTTTCAGCCATACAGTTACTTGTTGGAGATGTAAACATAGCTGTTTGAAACAGCAAGAAATTCCTCTGAATTTCTAAAAAACAATCAAAACTTTCAATAAATAATTATAATTCTAAAAAGAAATTGGTTTACAATTTTTGCTTGTGTTTGAGATGCAGCCCAATACAATCATGCTTTAGTAGAAGGCAGATGGAAAGGGTAAGGGAAACATCCAATCCACACACCACCTTTATAATAAACCTATTTATAATGTGGGTTGAAGAAGAGAGCTTTTTAAGTTAAATTGTGTGGACTTGAAAGCATCAATGCTGAATATTTTATGTGAAGCTTGTCAAGGGCCCTTACTAAAATAGCTTAAAAGCAGTATCACAGTTGCCTTCTTACAAGCATTGCACACAAGAAACATGCTGAAGGGTTTTCAATATTGCCAGAAGTTGATATATATATTTTTTTAGGTGTCAGATTTTATATGCTGTATATATATGTGCATGCTCATGTGAACAAACACCTATCTCACCACATTTTTGCAGAACCTTTAATTTATGTAATGTATGATGTCCCTTAAGGTACAGTAAATTTTTGGTTTAGGGGTTGGAGGCTTGTTTGTTTTTGTTTTTTTTAAAGTTACAAGGTGAAACTAAGCAAGAGTTCTTCAGCTCCCTATTTTCATTAGAGGAGACTGAAAGCAGCACCTGCAATCCATCCCAGCTGTTTTACACATTAGCCTTTGAACTAATTAAACCCTAATTATTGCAAAAGGGCTTCTCTCTCTCCACTGCCCATAACGAAGCCTTGTACCAAACATTTGACTTCTCAGCAGCTGAATTTAGCTCCAGCATTAATAGACTTGCATGCCCTGTAGCTAATGGAAACAGGTCGTATTTGCTCCTGATGCATTGTAAGAAATAAAGCTACCTCTGTAAAGGTAGAGTGATGCTGGTTTAAGCACTGCAAAGTGTTGAACACTGTGGAAAATTCATTCCTGGTGACAGCCAGCCATTGCTTGTATTATAAACACTTTGCTAATTCATCTGGCCAAATACAAGTTGCAATTAAGCAACTCTGCAGAGACAGGACAGTAAATACTGCTCTCCCTTTTATAAATCCATATTTGCAGGCAGAAGTTGAGCAGCACTAACAATTTGATGAACCAAGTTTGGTAGGGCGTGTATGTTTTGATATGCAAGCTTGTCAAACTCCTGCAACATGCCAAATCCATCATGCTGATTGCATCACTTGGTTGCAATTGCATAGACTGTCTTAGTCTAATGTGTGTAGGTAGATATGAAAAAATGCATGGCCTGTGTTGCATCTCTGTGTGTTTCTGCATGCCTCCGTAGAGGTACTGGCCTTGTATGTAGATGTTGAGGCCTCTAGGTTGTTGTTTGGTTTTTAAAGAGTGCTTCATTCATACCTCCTGAATGAGAACTTTCTGAGTAAGTTTTTTTAACCACTGGAGTATTTTATAAAAGTGAAGTCACCATCCCAGCAGTCTTCCCTTTGCCCTTTTTTTCTCTCAGCTGTAGCAAGGGAATGGTAAGCTAAGGAAATGGCTCTGGCCATGGGTGTCCTGGGGGCAGGTGTAATCTCCTGCATCCCTGGAAGAGGGAGGTTTCAGATGGATCCCACTATGCTCTGAAAATATATCCCCAAAATATGGTATAACTCGTTTGTATCATCTCAGTCATGGAAAATTCTGGCCCTCTGGGACCTCAGTTTTGTACTTTTAAAGCAAAGAGTTGTATAGATTAACTTCTTCAGGGGAATGTAGCCAAAATATGGTGCAGAATTTGATTTTTACCCTACCTTCTGCTAAAAAGTTTGTTTCCTGATGCTTATAAAAGAGATCACGGTGACCTCTGGGTTTTATTGTGCTAGTCAAAATGATTTCTTCTGATGATAAAGGCAGGAGAAGGCTGAGTAACAGCTTGTATTAGAGAATGGAAGGCAGCAGGGCCTTATAAAGAGGGTAGCATGCGAAGTTTTAAAGTGGATGTTGCTAATAGAAATGCACCTTTTCATATCTTCTGTGCTCTCAGAAGCAAAGCAATATCAAAGAGCAGGACAGCGAGAGATGACTTATTGAAAAATAAATCATGGGTGAAATTTCGAGCACTGGCTTCAGTGAGAGCAGCATTTCACCCACCCTGATCCCAGCGCGGGGTGTCCCTGGGTGGAGGCTGCTGCATACAAATGCTCCCTGCTTCGTTTTGGCAGCACACAGGAGTGACTGCAGGGAGTGGCAGCTCTGCCTGTCTCGCTGAGGTGAGGCAAACAGGAGGGAGAGAGTGAGCGCTGACTCAAATGGGAGAGAGTAAGCAATATCCAGGTGTTAATTGGTAATATAACCCCATCTCTTTTTCTTCTGCTGGTTGTCAGGTCTATGACATGAGCAAGCCTATATAAAGGAGTTGTCTTTTAAAAGCAGAAGAATATTATTTCACTGCAGCAGGAAAAAGGGATTTAGCAAAGAGAAACCCTTGGTCACAGTTTGGTCTTGAAGTTGTCCTTAGAACAATTCGTTGTAGTTGATAGAAATAAGCAAGTTATGGCAGTGAGAAATGTTACTGTGGTCTCCTCCCCACTGTGACTGAAGGGATGTCTCTAGGTTCTGAAATCCCTGTGAGCATGAGGCATCATCTCTTACAAAAATGATTTCTGAAGGATGTTTATTTTTTTACCACTACCTTCTAAGCCTCAGTCTATTAATCCACATAAAATATGTATTATGGCCACATGACTTAATCTTCTGTATCCCAGGGCATTTATTGCTGTCAGTGTGTTATAACCTGGGCTAATAAAGTAAAAAATATTTGCAAGATTTGACCCTTTGTGATGTTTTTTAGTAATGAGAGTATGTATATACATACATACAAAGTTTTCTAAACTCGTGCACTGTATTTCAACCTGTGTGAAGTCACATTACAGAGCTTCCCCGTTACCATCAATACCTGGGACTGGGCCAGGAGCCAGGGGCAAAAGTGAATTTTCACATTTGCCAGGCATGGTTCATTGGAGAAAGCAGCTCCGTTGCTTTCTTGTGCCTTTGCTCATCTGTCATTGTGGCAATGCATAGTGACATTTCAAACTGCTAGCATGGAAATAAGATAAAAAGTGTTTGGGACAACTGGGAAATTTCATTTAGACAGAATGTCAGACCCTAGTCTCCAGTGAAAATACTGTAGTTCTACCATGTCCAGCTTTGCAATATCATTTGATGTGAAATTAAATCAGAGGCCAGCCATGAACAGGAAAGCATTTGAGCCTGTTCAGTTTTAGTTTGTTTTACAATTCTGGTGCTCCTGCTCTCTGTGCCTTGCAGGAGTAAGTTACAGTGGATAACCATTTATAGAGGTGTTTTGAAAGCATGATTCCCACAGAAATGTCTTTTAATTCCTTGCCTTGCCTTGAAGTTTGAAAAGTTTGTTAAATCTCCAAAACCCTTATTGTGGCGCTCATTGTTCTCGTGGACAGAGTCGATGCCGGCTCGCAGTGCTGTTGCTTTGCACAGTAACCTAACACTGATATTCCAGGACAAATAGGCACCAGCGTGGCTCCTGAATGGGTGAGTTACATGTATTCATAAGCTGTTCCATTCATTTCTCTGACATGGAAAAAAGGGTAGGGCTGCTTTCATCCGGCTGCCAACCCTTTTATCTCTGAAGAATCAAATTTCAGGAAACCTTTCTGCCTAGGTCAGAATTTCAAAGGGTCCTGTAATATTTTAAAAGTTTAACATCTTAATTCTCATAATTTTAAGGAGGACGTTTCTTTTCCCACTGAGAAGGCAAAACAAAGCAGCCCCCCCCCCAAAACAAAAGAGAAAGCAATGAAAAAACCTAAATCAAAATACAGGTTTGGAGATGTGGGGCTTAGTAAAAATGTGTTTAGTGTTACTTCACTTCCTACTATTCAGAACAGCGCATTGTTAGAGCTGATGCAGTGTTTATACACATTGTGGTTATGGCTGTAGTCAGGGCTATTGTTGAAGGATGTTATACAGACATTTATCATGGTATGTCAGTAAACCCATTGTAAAAATGTCCTAGTAGTTAAATGAGGCTTAGATTTAATGAGGCTGTAAGAAAGGACCATTTTTTAATCATACTGTAAATAAGGTTCCTGTAGCAATGTCATTGGGATTAACATGCAGGTTTTCTTTTGTTTCAAAATAAGAGCAATATCTCCATGAAGTTAGGCAGGCATTTTAGGAATACACTCTTGCAAAGCCTTTGAAGTAGGAGATTTGTGGTTGTACTTTGACTACACAGTGCTTGTAAATGAAGGTGTGACATTACAAAAAATTCAGACCTCCCCTCCAACAAGCTAATAGTACAAAATAGGTAATAAAATCCTAACACTAACAGAATACCGTGGTGATGGCTCAGTGATACGCTGCCAACAACAGAAAACCCTCTTCAGTACTCTTTTAAAAGATACTCAGCATAGTCCCAATTTTTGTACTATTCCCTTTGCTAATGGTGAACTGACTTAAATGTTTTTAACACCACTGCCACTGAGAAATATAAAAATACAGCTCATAACCATTAAGATTTTACGCATCAACATTTATTTTTCTTGTAGCTGTGAAAGCAGCCATCTAAAGGTCTAAAAGGTAGTTATTTTAACTACATTTTAGCTTTCTGCATGTATTTTCAATCTAATGTATTTTCAGTGAAGTATAAGAGATGTGCCTCATGTTTAAATTAAAAAGTATGAAAGTGTAAGGGAAAATATAATATTAACCATTCAAAAGGGCATTGTCAACAGCAGAAGATTAGAACAGGAAGAGTGTTCTCCTTCATATATTTCTTGTGCAGGAGGAGTGCATTGTTCTCTTTAAAGCTGTAGTTCGATGGCAAAGGTGTGAGTTTTGCTGTCAGAGAAGCAGTTCTTGCCCCGAACACCCAGTCCTGACCCCAGTGCTATCATTCTCCAGTCCCACATTTGGGCTACTTGAAGATTTGAACCCTGTAAAACAAAAAACCAAAAAGATCTTCCAATTTCTGTAGTCAAGGGTGTTGTCAGTGATCTCATCTCAGGCTCCTCAGTGCCACCAGAAGAGAGCACTGCTTGTGGCAGGGAGGAACAGGGGGGGCTCAGGAGAGAAGCAAGAGGTTTTCTAAGTTGTTTTGCTAGCAAAGAAAAATTCCTTTCTGCCAGCATCTCTCTGTAGCCTCTGCAGATGGGATTGTGCTTGTCCACTTGCAAAGGACAACTGTTCCCACAGAGAAAGCACCCCGGGCTCCTGCCTCTCCCACAGCCTGCTGAGAGCTCTGGGATGGAGCACAGCAGCCCAGGAGGCTGAGTCACCCCAGTCAGAGGCACAGAACTGGGTTCTGAAGCATTTAATTCCAATGCTAGTACTGCTGGCTTTAGGAGGAAGACCCAGACAATGGAGAAAATAAAAAGATAATTCATGATGAGGATATTTGGATCCATGGCAGCAGCCAAAACCACAATAGCTTTCCTTTTCCACCACGAAAAATTTTGACTCAGCTGGGGACTTGCATGCCCTGTTAGTGTCCGAGGTTTCCCTTTGGCAACAGATTTCCTTTCAGCTGCTTAAACCTTTTTGGGGCATTGCTAGGGCTGTAATTCCAAGTGCTTTATCCTACAAGAGTAGATTCCTGCAGCTCTCTATTTAGAAGGCTATTTAATGTTAGCTCTCTATTCATTTGGAAATAATGGTGTTGGGGGAAAATAATTAAAATGGCTTCAGAAAGTAGTTAATTATAAAGCCTACCATGGCCTGAAGTATAAAATACATTGCAGACTGAGAAATCATGTAGGGGTGCATTACTAAAATAATTAATTTAAAATTTTACATATATCACCCACACAGCAAATGCCTTGGCTGCTGCTAAAATGAGTCCAGTGCCCTTCAAAAACTGAGCATCTCTTATATCTCCCACTCACTCCCTTTTAGATATCCTTGTTTTCTCCTTTACTCTGGGCATGCATTTTGTGTTAAGAACATCAGTTTTGGAGAAAGCCCTTGGACAAGAAGTGAAATGCTTGCTGTGTTTATTTTAGCACTATCACTGTGTTTTGTGGGGCCAGGGTGGAGCTCACTGAGTGCCCAATCCGGCGCTGACACGGCTCCTGTGCAGGAGGTGCACAGACATGGCTCCTGCCAGTGCTGTGCTTCCTTCATCTGCTGCGTCCTGCCTGGATCTGGCTCAGCCACTGTCAGCTCTGCTGCTGCTCTTGGACCATTCCCAATCCTGCCAACTCTCAGAAGGTGTCAGCAATGTGCTGGCCTTGTACCACCATGGCCTCTCATCAAGGCAATCCCTTAAGTTCAGCACTCTTGTACCAAATTTAGGGTATTTTCTGTGCCACTCTGCTTGCCTAGTAGGCAAGCCAGACAGGTGTTAAATTCTGCAAAGCCTCACCTCTAGGTGCAGGAAAATAGCTGGTGAGTTTTTGTATTTGGGAGCGAGGGGTTGTTGGGTTTGGAGATTTTTTTTAATTTACTTTTGAAGAAACGAGAATGAGTCCTGTGCAGGCTCAGGTTCTGTGTTCCTGCCCAACCCCTACCTATGCTCAGTAGCTGTCAGTGTGTGGTGATTCTCGCCTCTTGTCAGTCTAATTTCTGCTTGGTGCAGGTTCTTGACACCCAGTGCTTTATCAAACATAGGCTGCTTGGCACCTATTACTACTGATCTCAGCATTGCTAATAAACAGCAACATCAAGGCCATATTTTCTAGTTCCTGTCAGACCACTGCTTTCCTGGGTGAAGTAAAACTCCTATTAACATGCTCCTCCTCATCTGCTCTGACACTTTGATTAATTAGGCCCCCTCTTTAGATGACCTCTGCACTGACACGACAAGGAGGTGAATATAAAATGAATAGTTTGCCCACATAATGGCCTACTGCAAGTTTCAGATTTTTATCCGATCAGACTGAAGTCCGGGGCCTGTATTAAAAGCCTCAGTGTACAGCAATATATGGCTGTGGGTTATGAACCACAGGCTTTACAGCATGCTTAAAGAATTTAAACCAAACCAATCCTAGCCATCCTGATATATTGACTTCTTCTCTGAGAATTAATCTTTCCTTTACTCTCTTGGCCATACAATACAAACCTAATTCATTTACATTACCAAATAAAATGACCTTTTGTTTTCAAAGGATTTTTTATTGCCAGAAAATACAGTATGTTAACTCTGTGGTTATTCAGCCTCCCATAAAATACTAATGTAAAGCCATTATTCTAGTGCCACTCTATTTAAATGTCAGTCTGCCTTTCTATTATAAACCACCAGTTCATAGGCTGGTAACTCATCAGTAAAAAATTTACTTCAGCTGAGAACTTGTAATATGAGCTCACAACTTTTCTTTGAATGCATCTTTTTTTAAAATATGGGTATATAATATCCCAAGGGGTGAATATATAATTGTGAAAGTACAGCATGGCTGGAGCACCTCTCCTATGGAGACAGGCGGAGAGAGTTAAGGCTGTTCATCCTGGAGAAGAGAGGGCTCCAGGGCGATCTTCCAGCTTCCCAGTGCCTAGCATGGCCACAAAAGAGCTGGAGAGGGACTTTTACATGCCCATGTAGTGACAGGACAAGGGGGAGTGGCTTCAAAATGACAGAAGGTAGGCTTGAATTCAATACAGGGAAGAAATTCTTTACTGTAGGGCTGTGATGCCCTGGCACAGGTTGCCCAGAGAGGCTGTGGCTTCCAGCCCTGGAAATGCTGAATGCCAGGTTGGATGGGGCTCTGAGCAACCTGGTCCTGTGGAAGGTGTTCCTGGCCATGGCAGAGAGTTGGAACTAGGTGGATTTTAAGGTCCCTTCCAACCCAAACCTTTCTCTGGTTTGTAGCAGCAGAAACAGCAGTGGTTGCCCACTGCATGTGCCTCAGACTGGAGCTGCTGCCTTGTGGCTGCAGGAAGTGCAGTTGCATCAGCATTTTGAATTACATTGCAATCCACTAGGAGGCAACTCGGGCTTGTCTTAAGGTCTGCAGTTTTGGCTGGTGGACACTGAGGAAGACATCTTCCCTACATCGTTGTTCTGCTGTTTGCTTCCACTTAATTATGTTCCATTAACACTCTCTTGAGAGGAATTAGGTGTTGAATGTGGCTCCAGAGAGATGGGGGGATCAAATCCTCTCTCCCTCAAGGTGAGATCTGGGACAAGAATGAATAATATTTTGTTGATAAAGTGATGTAATTGATGCAGATGCAGAAGTTCTGATACATTGGTTACTAATAATGCTATTATTAGAAATACTGATCTATTATTATTAGATTTTTCACCAGAAGAGTCAAATTACTTCTCCTTCAGTCTGTGGTAATCTGAATCTCCCACAAACCTCATTGAAAGGACAACATGAGCGTGGGGGAGCTTAAAATGAAGTGTTGTGTAAATGACTCAGATGTAATCAGAGTTCCTTGTTTAATCTTGAAGGCAACAAAAACGAGTGACCCATTGCTTAAACAGATCCTTTTCAATTAAAATAATGCTCTATTTACCTCTGTGATGCCAAATGCTCTCTCCAGTCTCTTCAGCTGCTTCTTTTTTCATGACCCTTATGTTTTTCCCTCAATCTATTCTGTCATTTTTTTCTCTTTGTGTTCATCTGTTGATCAAGTAACTGCATTACTTTAATAGATTTGCTGAATTGGCTCATACATAAGACAGCTCCTCCAGGTAATAACCCGAAAATGTTCCCTCACATTACTGTGGTCATGCTTGAGTGCTGCAGCACTTGGAGTTCTCATTGGTTTGGGAGTGCATTGCAAATTTCAGTTTCCCTGATACAAGCAGAGCAGCAGGGAATGAATGTGTTTTTATACTATATATATATATACATACATATATATATACACACACAAGTGCACATGCATCAGGTATAGATCAGGTATAGAATTTTTTGTTTGTGTGAACTTCACTTGCATTCAAGTCTCCTGAGCCTTCCTGAGCTGAGAAGGAGGTGTGATATGCATTTTGGGATCCATGATCATCCCTTTCCCCAGATGACTTTACAGAAGTTTCTTGGTAGACAGAATTTGGTAAATAAGGTAGCAGTGTTTTTTGATTAAGCTTGGACAGGAGCTGGTAACTTTCCCTTCCTGTAGGGTCCAAATTTGGATCATAGTTACCAGCAAAGGTGAAATTTTGAGTATGCCAGATGTTAAATTTCTGCATGAAGCAAGGGCTGTAATAAATGAAGAGAATGAACCAAATCTGCATAGCTTTTAAATTAATGACACTTCCTAAAACTTACAATCAGTACTACAGTTTAAGATCCAGCCATGATATTTTGTACTGTACCTATATGCCAACTAAGCATGTATTGTGATGCTGGAAACTCAGTTTTCATCTGGTTTGGGAGGGTAAGTGACTTTACATCCGGCTTCAAGAATAAGCTTCAAGAATAGCACCCACTTCAGACAAGCAAGAAATGCTAAGAGTATCCTGTGACCTAATTATAACTAACTGTTTCCATTTTTTTTTCTGTAAATATTCAGAAGATTATGTTACAAGTTCCTACAATTAAATATTGTGGGCTGTGCGTGTCTGGAAGACTTAATACATGAGAGCCTTGTTTGGTTTTCCTACCAGGCATTCTGGAAAGTTTCAGCTTCTTATTGAGGAATGCTTGCCAGCATTTTGAACAAAACATAAATAAAAATAGTGGGGGTATTTATAGATAAATAGCACCATCTGGCAATAAGCAATCTCAGTGTCTTATTTTAAGTCATCGGAGTAGTTAAGAATAATTGACTTGTTGGTAAAGACTAATAGTGAAGATCATGGAGGGCAGAATTCTGTGTCTGCCATCTTACTCACTTTATGCAAGTTACTTAAGCATATATTCTGGCAAATTCATTCTTGGGTTAGCCAACCTATTTCTTCACAATACCTCTATAAACAGTTCTCTGTCTAGACTGTTCTGAGCCTAAATTATTTAGTACTTGTAAAGCATAGAAAGAGTTTTTGAAAGCCTTCAAGTTCTTCTGATTGTAATGTAGGTTTGTGCTTAGTGTGTTCCTTTGGGTTGGTTTTGGTTTATTTATTTTTCAGAAACAACAGACTGGTTTGATAACTCTGAAAATTAGAACGGGAAAAGCATGGGCAGCTAAGACATCGAGAACATAAAAGCACAAAGATACAAGCCCTTTTCTTATTGATGTTATGTGGTAAAAACATAACATTCACGAGGAAAGTGAAGGGCCTTGAGGGGAAGCCATGTGAGGAGCAGCTGAGGGCACTTGGTCTGTTCAGCCTGGAGGAGAGGAGACTGAGGAGAGACCTCATTGTGGACTTCAGCATCCTCACGAGGGGCAGTGGAGGGGCAGGCACTGATCCCTGCTCTGGGGTGACAGGGACAGGACCCGAGGGAATGACCTGAAACTGAGTCAGGGGAGGTTTAGGCTGGAAATCAGGAAAAGGTTCTTCACCCAGGGGATGGGTGGGCACTGCAACAGCTCCCCAGGGAAGTGGTCACAGCACCAAGCCTGGCAGAGTTCAGGAAGCATTTGGACACATGATGGTATTCTTGGGGTGTCCTGCATCGGGCCAGGAGCTGCACTTTGATGATCCTTGTGAGTTCTTTCCAGCTCAGGATATTGTGTCACTGATGATGGGTGCACGGGGGGTCTGGCCCCTCTGAGCTCCAATGAACTGGTACATTTGTTTGGTGGCTCTTGAGGAATCCTTGGCCAAAACTCACCCTTGGGGGGGAACCACACCTTTCCTGTAGGTGTCATTAAATGTTGCATATATTAGAAGCTGTACAGGCTGCAGATATATGAACATATACAAGGGTGCTGAACACCACATAAAAATAGGTATCAGGAATTCCTCTGGTCTGTGGCATTAATTAATGAACAAGCTATCTCATCTGCTGACCCTCATAGTCTCTTGGAGGAACTACAAAGACTTTATCAATGCTAAAGAATTCTGTTTCAAGGAGCATTCCAAATAATTAAATATCTAGAGGCTGTTTCTTAGGAGCAAGAACCAATTTCACTAACAGGGCAGGTTGACATAAGTACTTTGGAGTGTTTTATTTGTTATACTAACTTATATCTGGCAACATATCTTTCACGATTCACTGAAATGTAGCTTATTTGTTTTAAAGGCAGACATTTTTCTGTTAATATTTTCCAAATGCTGCTTTTACAAATATATAAAAAATTCAACAGAAACTACTGGATGTAATTAGAACTGTTCAGATTTTGCTTTTTTACATGTCAAACACATAGACTACCCCAGTGGATTGAAAATATACCCTATTAAGTGTGTGTTGGGGGAGAGGTCTCTAATTTTTTTTTTTTTTGCTCTGCTTTAATGTGTGTTGTCATCACAGAAGCCAGTAAAAGCCTCTCCCAGACTGACCTGGGGTGAAGCTTTGTCAATTTACATTTCCTGCACAGATAATAAGAGGAATGTAGAAAATTTAAGATGTGGTACAACTAGCATATTATGATCATGCTTACTGTAAGAAGTCAAGCATCCAAGCACCATTCTTTAACATGCAGAGTTTTGTTGAGCAAAATTGAATCGATACTTCAGACAGCTGCTCTTTTTTTTCTTTTGTTTCCTCTTCCACCTGGCGTGTCCCTAGACATTTGATTTATGTTGTAGTGAGCTTCAGGACCAGAGAGCTCCTTCCTTTACACAGATATTATAAGATTCTCCATGTTTTTACGAAGACCACAAAACTTTACCATGAGAACTTGAGTTGTTTAAGTTCTTTTCAGCACTGCAGCATGCTTTGATGCTTCAAGGGTGCATGTACCCCGCACAGGGATGCAGGGTAGGAATGAAGGGGTAAACATGCTCACTCTAGAATGAGAAGCAGTTCTACAAGTCAGTCCAGGATGGTACTCCCTAGGTCTGAGCTGCTGCCACAGTGCAACACCACTACCATGTGGGGAAACAGTTTACTTAATGTATGGATCCATTTGAGGCTGGTCCTAACTTAAGCCAGGTCTATCCTTCAAGCCATCCCCAACTACACGCAGCACAGAAATATGTACGGTCTAATACTTGCTTCTATTAGTAGGCCTTTGTAATTCTGTTCTTTTTAAAAGTAGAATGAAATTAGCCCTTGAGTCAAATTTGAATTATTTTCATATTTTTGGGATATTAAAATATCTCCCAGATCTCATTAAGTAAAGCCCTAAATAAAATAATTGCAATACAGTTAGGGATTGGAAAGCCTCAGAAGGTTTGGAGGAAATTTCCTCTTTGATGAGCAATTCAGATACTTAAGTAAAGGTTGTCTGGATCATAAATTTGAGAAATTCATCTACTCCCTTCCTCTCCTTTCTGGTATCCACTGGCTTCCTGGTGGTGTCCACTCCTCTGCTTCATTGTGTGTTCTTTACCACTGTCCTCTGGGAGCCCTGTGCTCCGTGTCCTGCTGTCTTCAGTGTCTTGTGATCTTCTGTGGCATTACTGGTGTTTCAACTCCTGCCTGTCTGCTCCTTTGCTATCAAGTTTCTTAAACCCTGGTGTATTTTTCTGTGTTTCTTTACTCAATTTCTTTTGGTTTTCTTTTTATTAAAATACATCTTCCCCACAGATGAATTTTCCTAAATGCTGTCTGTGGTGTTCTGCAATTGTTAACACAAAACATGTGAACCGAATGGACAATCCTCTGCCTAAAAGGACCACTAACCATTCCAGACACAGGGTAGAAGATGTCAGTGGCTGGTGAGGACCATCAGAGAAGAGAAATAAGTGAAAAGTATCCACAGTGGTAGCAGGAATAGATTTGAGAACCTGAGCTCAGTTACGTGCCAGTAACAGCTGGGGCAGCGTGAAGGCAGCAAGGGCAGAGATGTGCAGACACTGAGAGAGGAAAGATGCAGGAGGGAGTTTCTTTTCATGTACCATTTTCCATCTGTATGGATGGCTAAAGCTGCACTTGCTCCTGTCCTGTTGCTGTTTCATGTGATCAGCACATCCATGGAACATGACGTATGGCAGCAGTAAAGGTCCTGGATTTTTCATTCCTTTCATAGCTCTCAGGATCCAGGCATGAATCTCTATCAGACAGGAGTTTAAACTAACACCTGCACTGACCAGTTCGTACAGTCTGAGGCAGAAATTGAGGATGACTTGGTGCAAGGAGTATGCCAGGTCACGCTGGCTGGTGAGGTGATGCTGCAGCTTCTCTTTGCTTCCTAGGGAAAAGGCACTGCATGGGCTCTTTCCCTCCAAGCTCGGTGGAAGATGAGGGGTTGTGCTTTTAATCCTTTGTCATTTAGATAACCAGCATTTAGAGGTTATAGACTGTAAGTTAGAAGAGAGAGAGAAAAACTGCAAAACAAAACCAATCAAAACAACCAGCAGCTGTTGAGGTGTCAGGTTTTTCTAACATTGTGAAAATCGCAGAACTGTGTTTTAGAGACTTCTGGACTTGAGTGGTGGTCGGTAATAAGGAGGTAATAATTGCAGTACTGATAATTCACTTTTGTGAGAACTTGAGCTGTTTAAAGATGCAGGGTAAGCAAAATCCCAAGGAACCAGACTCCGTGATGCTTCTTCCGTTCTGTATTATTATTCTCACTTTCTAAATGGGACACTGAGACACAGCAGGTAAGTGCTAGTGGGAATGACATTCAGCTCGAGCCCCCAGGCTGTGCCTCTTACTGATGTCACAACACTGCATATAATGAGCACATTTAGGAAACAATTTAGCCTTTACCATTTCCTGGTGGTTGTTACATTATGAAAAAACATTGGAGTCTTCACTATGAAAAGGAGCTTAACCAAAAAAGTACTTCCGTGGCACCGAAGGCGAGTTTCAGAGCCTTTAGAGACGCTCTTGTAAAATGTGTTCGCTCGATCCTTTGTGCGTTTGCCCTGCTCAGCCTTTTGTCTCGCTGATTACACCGGCTCTCCTCCCTGCCCTTGTCCCTGTGTGTGTATTCCCGGTGGGTTCCGTGCTCGGGCTAGTGGCCCTGGCAATCTCCTGTGTGCCTTGGGGGCCAGGGAGGGCGCTGGGAGCCTCTCCTTCTCCCGGCACAAAGGGCACTGCTGGTGCCTGTTTTGCCACGCTGCAGTCCGGGCTCTGCTGCTGCACGGCGAGGCCACAGCTCTGGCCCAGGACTGGAACAGACACTCAGGGGATGTGTTTGTAGGGCAGTCCGGAGCGCACTGCCCATTTTTGGGTGTCCTGTCCCATTTTTGTTCTGCCTCCGGAACTGCCTCCCTTCCTGCAAGCCAGGTCTGTGTGTTCAGCTCGAATGCTGATAAGAACAGAGAGCATTTTGTTATTGTTGTTGGTTGTGTGGAAGTGCTTCCCGCTGTGATGCCTTTCAGACGCTCCCCCAGCTGTTATCCCGTGGAAGGAGACAGGAGATTTTTGCCTCCTGTGCACTTTCCTCGTTGGATTAAGGATAAAATGGAAGCTTTCCTAAAAGACTGGGTAGCCTTAAAAATTAATGAATACTTGGGATTAAAGACCTATGAGATAATTTATTTCTTCTAATCCTGTTTAGAAGTAACTATTGAAATAAATGGATTTACTGGTGGAGTTAAGAGGAAAATCTGAATCTAGAAGGTCTCATTGTACATTTACCTTTTGAGTTGTTGAACTCTGAGGATCAGGTAATTAAATTCATGAGTCAGAGAAGAGATAAAAGTAGGTTGTAGGAGTTACCATCCTTTAAAAGCAATAAAGTTCCAGAAGGAGTTGTGTTACCTGGATGAACTTGGCCCTGGCTTTGTGTTTCCTTTCCTCATGTGATAGTGGATGAGGTGGATGCACCAAGGAGCAGTTGTGATTTTTTTGTGTCATGAAATGATGCTCCATCACCGTGCTTTTGCTGTGGGTTGGTTTGGGTTTGTTTTGGGTTTTTTTAATGTACTAGTAAAATAATAAAGCCATACAGTGCTTACTTGGGAGAAGGGAGATCTGATCACCTGCTGAAGCTGCAGCTCTCTGCTATTAAAAGCAGATGGATTTGTGTGTCCTGTCCAGGGGTTCTCCCAATGCACCTGTAAAAGGAGGATGAGTCTTGTTGGGAAGCTGAACATTCCCTCCTTCCTGGCATTATGTCAAGTAATGTCTGCATCTCTTGCAGCACAAGGTGTGAAGATAATTTGCAGACTCCTGCATAAGCATTCTTTTAATTGCAGAAAATACAGCTTCCAAAATGCCAGGTGGAGGGGGATCTGTGGGGATTCCTGTGTAGAAATGAAGAACTGAGGAGAGTGAGGATGGGCCAGGTGTCTGCCTTTCACGAGGATATTCCCTGTGTCACATCTGGTGCCAGCATAGCTGCTCTCCCTAAATGACGAGGAAGCTTTGCAGTCAGGCGAGGGCTGAGCTGTCAGGTGAGCCGGGGATGGGGAATTGCTGAGAGGGTTTGATGGCATGTGAGGGACGCTGTGGAGTGTGGCGTGGCCCTGACGAGCAGAGGCTCAATTAGGTTCTCCTGACACGCCAGCCATCGGGTGTGAGGACGTGTTCTGGTCCATCAAACGTAAAACGACAAAATCATTTGTAATCTCTCATTACTAATCCCTGTGGGTTTCCCATCTATGCCTCCCTTGTGGCATTACTCAACAGCCAATAGCTTCCTGCTCTTGCCAGCTATACTTAAAAATGAAGTTTCAGGAATTAACTGAAATCTTTTACTTAGAGATCCATAGGAAAAAGAATTAGGTCAGATCTGAAATATTGCTACTAATGACTAAGTAGCCTTTATTAATTATTTGCGCTTGATTGCAATTTAGCGTGGATGTATGAGCTTTTACCCTTCTGATTCTCTTTCCCACCCCATGGGAGGTAATGAGCAAAAGGCTGTGTAGTGCTTGGTTGCCAACTAGGGTAAAACCATGACAGTGCAGCCAAAGTTCATTATCTACATTTCTTCCTAGATAGGAAGTGGTTTCTCACAGTATGTAATCAGCTTGAAAATACGTTGCAGAAGCCATCTAACTCCGTGCACTATTTTTTTCTTCTAAATTACTTAGAAGTTGAGAGTGACTCTAATTAACTCTTATGCGTGCGAAAAAAAGGCACTAGCAGGAGTAAAATATCCCTCTCTGATACCCCTTGATAGGATGCTACCTACCTACAGAGCAGGCTTTGTCTTTCCTGCAGGTATGTATTTAAATGTTGCTGGGATAACCAGCTGTTCACTGTCCGCTCACAGGATTCACAGCACATCACCCCCATCTCCTCTCCACTGCAGCACAGCAAACAGCAGGTCACCTTCCTTGTGATCTCACCTAAACCTGAGCCCGTGCCACACAGCTGTTTGGCTTCTTGGGGGTGGTGTGAACACGTGCTTGGCTTTCTGGCAAGGGCTGAGCCCCCTACGAAAGGCAGGAACCCTCAATTTGCCTGGCCAGCTTGCAGGGATTATGCCTTGTTTCATGTTTGAAATGCCTGAAGCCTAAGTCTGTAATCCAGGTGTTCTTCCAGTCATGCCTGCTCTTCTCTTTGATTTATGCATTTTCTATGAAAATCTTTAGTATATTAAAGATTTTCATAGAAATCTTTAATATAACTCGACCATCTTTTTTTGTGCACATGCTGCATAATGAGGAGGGTCTCTCAAAAGTTTTCTTGCAAGTGGATTCCCATGTGGCGCCTGTTAGTCACAGCTAATTACAGAGGTTGGTGAATGAGGAATATATCTGAGCTCAGGTTCCCCTCCTCCTCTTTCCACAGTGCTTCAGAAGAAAATAAAATAAAAATCCTGCAGACAAATCCAGGTTTTTCTGTGGTCGTAGTCTCCAAAGAGCTCCAGAGAAATCACAGATGTGGTTTCATGTTTCAGGTTTAACTATGTTGTAATAACTACAGTCTTATCTGCAGGAGAAATGCAAGTGGGGAAAGAATCATTAATTGACAGTGAAAAGTTTGACCCACGCTCTGTTTGTTTGTTTTAAGCAGCTGAATGTTTAGCCAAACGATATTTTAACTTTTGACTGCAGGTTACAATAATCTTGATAGGTTAAAACCTAGGAATGTTATAGGAAAGGAAATTTAGATAGGTGTTTCAGGAAGGCCAATCCTAGAAAAGCAGAAATTCTTGTGGTTTAGTTAAAGCCAAGACACAACCTTCAGTTTTAATTCATCTTAATACAAGTCTCCCGTGGGGTGCATCAACCTTACTTTACGAGGCAGGAAGGTTTTTTGGTGCTTCAGTGGGTGCAAAGTCAGGCAGCTGTGGGAAGTGAAGCTTCATGGCTGAGCACAGAAGGAACCCATAGCTCACATAAAATGTTTGACTACGTCTAATTTTCCTGTCTTTTGTTAGTGTTCATTCAGGAAGTCTGCTGGCTTGAATGAGTTCCTGTGTGTGTGTAGTATAAGTATTATTCAGCAGGACTACATGGGATATGTCTATTATTTGTTACAAAGGCACCAGTGACCTTCCTGCCCCTATATTAGCAGTGCCTGCTGTTTTTCCATACTGCTGATTGTCAGGAATGCAGATCATCCATATAACTGGGTATAATCCTCACTGGTCAAATTATTGTCTCAGGAAAACAAAATGCTTTAATTATTAAAAAATAAAAATTAGAGATGTCTTCTCAGCAGGAGATTCTCACTTAAATTCATATTTGAGGCTGGAAAAATGAAAAATTTAGCCAGTAGAGGAGGCAGATAACATAATGAAATTACATAGGACTCTGACAGTCTCTGGTTTTAACAGGTGTGGGTTTTTTTAAGGTTGGTTTGTGGTTGGTTTTTGCCCCCAGTTTTTGTTTTCTGTTTTCAGAACCACAGTGCACAGAAGACTTCAGGAGTAGCTTGAACTTTCAGAAATATGATTAGGGCTAGGACAGGACTATCCTACCTAGAAAACAAAGCCTGAAACTGTTGCCTGAGCTTTAGGAAACACACACATGGATGAAAACTCTTAAAATTAGTACAATAGTAAGAGTTGCATAAAAGGTTATCAATATCAAATGTAAATATTCCAGTATTTCTTCAGAACAATTGCTTTGTGTACTTATTTGATAAGGAAAGGCTTTATCATGATATACCTGTATCAAAATTATATATATTATCTGTTGAAAAAGTTACCTGTTGAAAAAAAAGTACTCCTAGAAAGTGAGCTTGTTGTTGCTACACGCTTGGGTAGGTGGATAAACCGTGTCTCAGAACAACTCCAGCCCATGGCAGAGAACACTGAGGGCATCAGTTTTCCCTGAGAAATACTAAATGAATTTTAAATTATAAGGTCTCTTTTAGAAGTCCTTGTGGAGCTAAACATCATGTGCTGGAGATGTCTAGGAGGCTCAGGAGTTCAAAACCAAGTTGGGTGCCAGCGTTCTGGTATTAAAAGTGCTAGAAGGAGCAAGTTTGAGTGTAGTGGAATGCTGTAGCACAGATGGTGCCTATAGCTGCCACATCGTGCATCTTATTGAACTCCTACTGCTGCCCTGTGCTGGGAGAAATTGATTTTTGCCCCCCAAAAATTTTTTTGGTTGTTTTAGTAGTTAAGCATAGGGAAGGAGTTCTTATGTTCAAACATAAGAACTTTGATAAAAAGCGTTAGCTTTAGACTTTTTTATTTTAGTGTTTTTTCCTTTCTCTATAGTGAGTAAATGCCCCCAGGGCTGAATACTCTTGAAGTACAAAAATAACATCAGACGTTAATCTAAATTCAAATGTATACTTTAACATATGTATGTATTTGAATCAATGTGTTTTAGAGGCATCCCCTTCAAAAAGACTGTCTGTAAGCAATCTCTGAAGTACAGAAATTGTTTTAATTCAGAAAAAAATTAGAGAAGGGACGAGATTTTTATTTTACACTGATGCAGTTTGTCTTATTTTCCCCAAAGGACACCATGGTTTAATGGATGGGGCTTTAATCTACCCAGAGGTCAGTCTTTGCTAGACAAGTGGAACCTTATTCCTGAGGGAATTGATATACTAATGACACATGGACCTCCCCTTGGTAAGTGAAACAAAAGTTCTGTGTGATTCTTTGCATGAGAATTTTACTTTCAAAATAAGCAAAATTAATAATGCTATAAGATATACTGTAATTGCACCCAAACTCAAAACTATGGATTAAAATCCTTTTTGAAAGAAGTGGAAAATGATGATTAGGCTTAGCTGATCTGTTGAGTTTCCATTAAAATAACCTTGAATTTTTTATTAAATTCAAGCTAGGGAAGATCAAATATCTGACTCCATATCCATTATGGTTCGACATTTTATTTAAGGATAGTATTCATCTGACAACCAGTTTCCAATCCCATATGATTTTTTAGAGATTGACTAAAACTTTTGAAACCTTTTCTCACTACAATGTCATGTTATTTTAAGGTTTGAGAGTAGCAGTCAAGAGTTTAGAGCTATGTAGTCACATGTTCTCCTTGATAATGTCCTTGTAAACTTAGAATAGTTTTAAAGGTATTAATTGGCTTATAAAAAATTTGTGAAGGAATAAAATTATGTTCTTAGATAATTGTTCCTTACTTGATCTAATGACAGGTGAGCACCAGTCTATGAATGCATAATTTGTTTCTCCATTAGGTAAAGTTTCTCCTTTAGTTGAATTTTGCTTGTCTTGTCAATATGAGTCATTCACTGAGCTCGGTTTTAACTCTTATGATCCAAACTAAGTTCTGACAGTCTCAAAAAGACACCAGGATACTCATTCAGCAGAGGCAGGAGTACTCAGTTTTGGCATATCTGAAGTTGTTAAAGCCCACACTAAAACCACTTGGAAAGCCCCACTGTCCTTTCTCCATCCTGTGCTCCACAAAGTAGCACCACATATTATTATTTACTGCTTTTCTTTCAGACACATGTGCCAAGCAGTCTGGGGCTGTATTCTAAGTATTTCACTTGGGTTTACAACAGCTGAGCCTTTTATAAATACGACTTATCAGGGCTTATGAGGAAATGTGGCAGTCTCTTCATTACCTTTACTGTGAGAAGAGTGGTTTTGTCAGGGTTTTAGTAAGCTCTTGCAATCCAAGGGGTCAGATCACACAAGCACAGGAGTCACTGAATCACAGTCACGTACTGTATTCATGGTGGTGAATATAGTAAAATCTTCTCAGAATTATAAACCAGAGCTTTAAGTGCTTCCAGGCTGGCTCAGTGTTCTCATAGAGCTTCTTGGTGACTCTGGAGTCAGGAATTAATGCATGTTTCTGGTTTTTACCACAATTAAGTTAAGAGTCAGCAATCTAAGCAAAGCTAAGATTTGGAAAAGCTAAGGGAGAAAAAAAAAATCCAGAAAGTTTTTTACCAATGTACTTACTGCTCCTTTTATATTCTGGTTAGCCTTTTAATACTACTTAGAGAACTTTGTAAGATGATCAGCAAATTCCCTTTAACCTTCCTGGAGCTCCCAGTGTGCTGCTGTGTTAAAGCAGTGACACAGCATCCCCTGACAGCAGAGCCACCGGATATTGCAAACCAGGGCCTTGAATAGCACTCTCTTAATAGCTTAATTTTCCCAAAGAAGCAAAAAAAACCCCGCAAGTGTGTTTATAATGTTTCATGGGTGCTGTTTTAAATGGGTTGTTCATCCATCTGCTCCGAATTGGGTTCATACAGAAATACTGTGATGCTGCAGACACTAATGAGTGCTTTAATTGAATAAGCGTGCTTAAATTTTATGTTTGAAGGAGATAATGAAGTTCAATTTCCAAAGGTTTGGCACTGTATCTTAACTACAGACACAGATTAGGTGTCAGTACTGTGCCTAAAATGAGGGGGTCTAGGTCTCAGCCTGCATGATAATATTGACAAAATACTGCTTTTTAAATAAATATTTACTTGTTTACTCATTAAGTAAATATTAAGGGAGGTAGACATGCAATTGGACTCTTTGGCCACTCAAAAATATAGCCAAGTTCATGTCCCAGCATGTTTTTACTACCTGGGGTTAGCTTAGCACAGGCTGTAATTATGCTGAAGTCAGTAGACTGGTGCTGCAGTTGGACATGGCTCCTGATTTCCCTTTTACTCCTCCTCGTTCACCTTGCCCTGCTGATCCTCTTCCGTGCTAGTCCTGGCAGCAGACTCCTGCAAGGACTGCTGTCAGGTTCTGTACATGTTTCTGTATTATCTGTAGGACCAAGTGGCAGTGTAGTCAATTAGCACTGCCTTGTTGGAAGGTGTTTTGCTGCATTGCCTGAGGTAGGTGACGAGGGCTCAGAAGTAACCTGATGCTTGCAGACCATGGTCCTCTGGAAGCTGTGGGAAGTCTGTATTTTAAACCTTTGGGGTGGCAGCTTTATTGAGTGGTAGCTCAGCTCATCTTCCTGAGCTGTTTCATTTCTGGAGTAACCACATAGCTGGCTTGGGAAGCTGGCTGCTCTGAGAGCCAGGGAAAGGGGAGAGAAATCTGCAGCAGTGCCAGGAATAAATGTCCCCAGGTTTCAAGGTGGAAGATGAGCTTAAACCTATAGCTTAAAAAAACAAATCACATCCAGAAAGATATTAATGCAGATGGAGGGAGGAAATCTTAAGGAAGACAAAGTGACAGTGAAACATTTCTTAAAAGCCATTGTGTGCTTTAATGGAGAGGTTATGACTAGAGATAATGTAATAAACCCTGTGTGAATTATGACTTCCTGAAAGACTACATGAAACCTTACCTGAATAGAGAAAATTAATAGTATTGATTGCATTTTGCCTTCAGGTTTTCGAGACTGGGTTCCAAAGGAGCTGCAGAGAGTGGGTTGTGTGGAGCTGTTGAACACCGTGCAGAGGCGAGTAAGGCCCAAACTCCATGTCTTTGGTGGGATTCATGAAGGTAAGGAGCAGTGCTATTCCCTGCTTCATCTCAGATTTCAAGAAGCACATTTTGATGGTGCATTGCAAAGGGTAATGGCATATTGGATTGAAGCAGGGAGGGAGTTCAGGGAAGTGGTTGCATGCGCAGCACTTTGTAAATTTATTCCAGAATTAAAACAGACTGTTTCAGGAATGTGTGGCTACATTTAGCCACCTACATCTTTCACTGTGCAAAGGTTGCTCTATACAGGTTATTTGAAAGCAATTCAAATTTTGACAAACTTGGTTAGAGAAACAGATGAGATTCCCCACACTTGCAAGCCAAAATGAAAATTATCCCCATTACTCTGAGTACAGGAGCTAAGAAAGGTGCTAGAGAAAAAAAGAAAACGCGAAGACAACTTGCTGTGTCTGCTCACCTCCCTCAGGGTATAAGGAGAAGCAGAAAGCAGGGCATCTTGAGTCAGGCACCAGGAGGAGACACTGCCAGAACTCACAGTGCATACATTTCTGAAAGCACCCTGTAATGCAGTCTGTGCTCTGTGTGCTACCCTCCAGGAGTCTCGTGTTTTAGGAGAGATATTCCTCCTCTCTCAGTGCCAGGACAGGCAGAGTGTGAAGCTTCAGAAACAATGAGCTCAGTTTGTGGCAGTGGAAGAGACTGAGAGATTAAATACATTCTGGAGATACTTAAATATTTAATATGATTTTGTAGCTTTCATGTGGCTGAGAGACAAACACTAGGAGTTCTGCCTGAGAGTGTAAGACTTCATGACCCTAGAACTCAAAATTACACATTAAATGTTTTATATTCTCCCCCCTGGAGGTTTCTCCATTGTCTCTAACTAGGTTCTTCATAGGCCTAAAGATTTCGAGGACTTCATAAAAGAAAAATAAGAAAAGGACAGCTTTCTGTGCTAGAGGTGTTGGTTTTTCTGAAGCCCCTGTGACTTCATACAGTGACTTCCATGCCTGGCATCTGTAAATAAAGAGTTTATACTGGGAATACTGACATGACCTTCTGCATAGAGACATAAATAACAGTCCTTTAATGCACCCAGGAAAAGATTGGGTATTTTGCACAAATATTAGTCCTTGCATATTAAAAATAAATGAATACAGCAAGACTTCCAGCTAAAATGTGTAAATTGTCTACAGCCTTTTAGGCACATTAGGTGGTAAAACTTCTGGTTGTAATCGTGCTAAGGGTGGGAGAGGAGGGTCTCTGAATGTACAAGACCATTATTATGAGAAAGCACCAAGGAACCATGTGCAGCACCCTCCATTTAAATCTCCTAGGAAAGGTGGCAGCACATATTAAAAGTGAACATTCAAATACATTCTTATAAGAAGACCTACAAAAAGTTAAAATCTTCTGTGTAAACTTACACAGAAGACATAAGAATGGCTTGTTTCAGTACAGGAAGAAGTAGCAAAGTGTTAAGAGCATTGTCTTAGACTGCAATTAATTTTTTTCCAACTGCAGCTGAGATGAACATGCACCACATGCCCTTACACCAAGAGAGTTTATACTTGGTGATGCAGGCTCTTCCCCTGGTTGATAAGCAAAACAAGCACAAACAAGGTTTTTCCCACCATGAGAAGATCTAAATCAAAATTGCCAGTCTAAATAAATAAAGTAATACAGGTGGACAGTGCAGCAATTCTGATGTGATTATTCTTTCAGATAGGCACCGTGGGTAACTGTATTTATCTTAGCTTTCAGACAGCAGTGATCTGTACTGTATCATAATGGTTTAAAAGAAAAACATTTTTCCTCTGTAGGTTTGCAATGGGAAGCTCTCTTCATCCATGAAACTCTGGGGGTCTTTTTTCAATCATGAAACTCTGGGGTTTTTTTTTTCAATTTTTTTTTTCTTAAGTACATTTGGGGCCAAATACTTCCTAGATGTTTTCAAGCTTCTTTGATAGCTTTTTGTGGATGTCAACTGAAAACACACACACTTTTAGAAAAATTATTTTTATATAT
>VZTN01000119.1:90126-134543 GCA_013400515.1 Erpornis zantholeuca
AAAAAAATTAAATAATGGAGTCATACAATGGTTTGGACTGGAAGGGACCTTAAGAATCATCTCATTCCAAACCCTCTGCCATGGGCAGGGACACCTTCCACTAGAGCAGGTTGCTCCAAGCCCTGTCCAGCCTGGCTTTGAACACTTCATGGATGGGGCAGACACAGCTTCTCTCTCTGTGCAGTCTGAGTATGTGCAGGTGTGTATTTTTAACCTGCTGATGAGTTCCCAGGTCTCAGAAGCCAGTGTGAACACCAGCCTGGCAGTGCTAGGGTGAGGAACTGGGAGGTAAGGGCTAGCACGTGAGAGA
Source organism: Erpornis zantholeuca (assembly GCA_013400515.1). Taxonomy (NCBI): domain Eukaryota; kingdom Metazoa; phylum Chordata; class Aves; order Passeriformes; family Timaliidae; genus Erpornis; species Erpornis zantholeuca. The sequence continues at coordinate 90,437 of VZTN01000119.1, forward strand.
TGACAGAGCTCAGGTCAGTGCCCAGAGAGGGGACGTTAAGGGTAAACCAAAGTTACTTCTAAATCTTTTGCTTCTGAATGGTCTTTTTCTTCTGACATGGCAGCATGCAAACTATGGTTCACTAATCAAGTAATTAGAAAAAGAACATGTGTGGTTAGTGTTTCTGCCACCCCCACTTGCAACAGAGGATTTCCCAGGGTGGGGGGAAGGGTTTGTACATAAACTAAAAGCTCTTGTTTCAAACCCAGTACAGTGCATTTCCTTCAGTCAAGCCTTTGTGGCAGCTCTCAGGAGCTGGTGTCTCTGGGAAGGGGTGGATTAGGTGTTCCCCTGGGGGCAGCTCCGTGTCCCTGGCAGTGAGCATTGCCGTTGTCCCCACAGGCTATGGCATCATGACCGACGGCTACACCACCTACATCAACGCCTCCACGTGTACAGTCAGCTTCCAGCCCACCAACCCTCCCATCATATTCGACCTTCCCACCCCTCAAGGATCCTGAAGCACTACTGCACATTTGGAACTCTGGAAGGTCTATAAACTGCCATTTTCTAACTACGAAACTTACATTCAGTTACATGTTTATTTCAAAATAGGGGCTAGGGGGGGATTTTGGGGGAACCGTGGGGGTTTTTGTTTTGAGGTGGGGTTTGGGGTTTGTTTGTTTTTTTTTTATTTGTAAATTGCTGGTGCAAAAGAAACAAGAAGAAAAATTAGAGGTTGTGCTTTTTGGAAATGCAGCATTCATTTTAAATTGATAAAGCATTGTGAATTTGTAAAATGAATTTTGTTTTTCAATAAATTTGCCATTGTAAATTGTTATAGTGTTCTCAGAAGGACAGCCAAGCTTTCTTTTAATAAGTGAGAGACCTTATTTTAATATTATATTATAAGCTAAAAAATAGGCAGCATTTAAAAACACCCAAATTTGCACAACTTACGTTATTGTCGGGGTTTTTTTTAAGCATCTTCTTTTTCCCTAGGTTTAAATGTTAGCTTTTTATCTCCATTTATATCAAATTTTAGTAGCACAAACAATGTTTTGGGGTCCATTTACCTCTTGATACGTGTGCATGTACTTAAACTTGTTTCTATCCATGGTAGAATGCAGCAAGGGGAGAATAGACTTCTCAGTTGTTTGTCTCTACCTGCTTTATAAAGACTGATCTAGATAGCCACAGCCTGTATGTGATATCTACCTTCTATTGTTTCTTTCTTAAATTATTTTAGCTTTAAAAGACTGGGGGTGAAAGCTGCAAAGAGCAGGTATTTCATGCAGTAAAAAAAAAAAAAAATTGTAAATGCGGACTCCTTTTAAATATGAATTTATATATATATGTATTTTTTGTGCATTATAACTAAGCTAGGACTTAATATTGCCAGTATAGCATCTGCAAAATTATGCTGTACAGCACATCTAAATTATGAAGGATGTGACACATTTTTCCAAGTGCTCAAGGCCTTCAAGAGCCCGAGTTAAATCTTTGTTGTAGTTCAGGCATGTATAGAGTCAAATGGATACAATCAAGCCTAAATAAAATAAGGCTTAGTTGTCCTTTATATTTAAATATTCTTCTTGTCTTTTTTATTTCCTTTTTCTTATTTTGCACTGTGTGTAAATGCAATCTCACTAGCACAAAATATTGTTGCAGATAGTTATTTCTGTTCCACCACTGTAAATGCTATTGAGCTTTGTTCTGTTTTATGTTACCTTGTTAATGGAATTTAGAAAAGCAGTCGTTTCTTTAAATTTATTGTGATATTATATCTAGCGGCCTTTATATGCAAATAAAATTGCAAGATTTTTAAATATGTGGTTCAAGGGAATTTTGTGGTTTTTTGTGGCATGAACAATTTTGGGGAGTGATGATAAGGGTAAGTAAGAAGTTTTCCATTTCTCAATAAATTTATATTGTGAACCATTCATCAGATGTCAGTTGGGTCGATAAAGCACTCAGAGTTTCCCTTCTGTTTCTCTGCCCTCCATCTCTCCATTCCTTTCAGACAGAAGGGATTTTGTCTTTAGGTGTTGTAGTTCAGTGTGACCAAGTTTGTGCTGTTAAGCCTTGGACACAATTCCAGGTGACACAAGGAAGAAACTATTAGGCAGCAACCTTTGTACTTCCTCACTTGGTCATTAGCACCGAGCTGCAGGTGTCTTATGCTCATCCACTCTGGGTTAAAAAATGGATAGTCAATAGGTGAAATACATCACTTTTTACGTGGGTCCCTTGTCAGTTTTGTGGCTACAGCAGGGTCCACTGCTGGCAGGGGAATCGCTGGGGAGTGTGGCTCTGTGTGTGCCAGTGGAATGGCAAACACTGCAGGGCCTGCTGGGGTTGCTGCATGCAACATATATATATCTATAGAACACTGTTATATAGATAATGACAGAGTCTTCTTCCAAAACAGAAGGTATGGCTGCAAAAATCTGGTTTCAAACATGAGAAAATAAGGCAGAGTTTTCATGAATCTGCATCGGAGGTAACATCAACAAGACCTGGAGAGAGACAGAGTATCCCCATTTATATTAGCAGGTTGTTAACTTTTGACATTATTTTGATACAAAGGTTATAGACAAACAAATCCAAGGCTCTTGCAGCAGAGTACAACTTAGAGGGCCACTGTCTGTATTTTGCATGACATATCTGTGGAGTTGGCTGAAATCATTAGATTTATAAGGCTGCTATACCAAAGTCTTTTTTGGGGAAGAAGCTACTGTACCTCTTAAATCTGGTTCTTGTTTTGTATTTGGAATTTATTGTCAGGTTTCCTTATGAAGTAGATAAGTACTTCCACTCTTTAATAATACCTGCCTCGCTTTGCTTGCAGTGCTGGTTATTTTATCAATTGAGCCAGAGGAGGAAAGGTCACCAAATATTAGTCCTTACTTTTGGATGTAGATGCAGGATCTGTCTTGTGGGCTTTTTTCAGCTAGCAGTGAGAAGACTAGGAAATTGATTCTGACAACCACAGCTGTTTACTGGCAGAGAACTTTTGAGATGGCTGTCCTTACTTGTAGAAAGCAATTCTTGGAGCACATAGAAATCAAATGTGTAGCATACCTTAAATGTTTCTGTTTCACTGATTTTTTTCTTCTTGTCACTGCATAAGGAGGAAACACCCATAGCCTCAGAGGCTTTGTAGTGCCATGAACTTTCAGATGAGCAGAGAATAGCCACTGTATCTGTGTTGCTCTCCAGCCTTCTGGAGGACCTGGCATCTCTTCACTAGCTACAGCAGGTATAGTCCATGGCACCAGTCTATCATGTCTCTGCCTCTCAACAAAAACTGGCTTATTCCAAAAGCAAAAATTCCAAGCCAACAGCTTCGTTCCAGGATTTGAGCAGACTTCTGGCAGCAAAATGAGTGGATGGTAGGGGAAGTACATCCAGGAGTCTGCCTTGGGTAAGACTAGTAGTGAGAAAGGACCAGAAGCAATGCTGTGAAGAAGCAGCCTCTGCAATAAACTCTGAACTGGTACCTGTAGCCATAGATGTCCTAAAGGTGTGAATCTTGCTTTCAGCTCTTTGCCATGTGGCTTTTTGGCTGTGTGGTGCAGCAGGTGTGTTGCTGAGTGGCTCTGCAAGGGCCTGGATTTGTAATCACAGGCTTCCTCCTTCCATTTAGACTCATCAAGGATTGTCACTTCTTTGTCATCAGTTGGTGTTGGTGCTAAATGCAGCTGTAAATTTACAGAAGTAAATCTTCAGGGCTACTTTCTAACCCTGGGTGTTCTCTTGGTATTTTTTGCTCACTCAGGCTCTGTCGGCTTCACCTTGCTGGTGGTTCAGCACTGAGCTTGCTCTCCTCCGTGCCAGGGTATTTTAAATTTTATTCCCTCCATTTTCTTTTGTCCTTTCAGAAATTGATCTAGTTTTCCTCTTCTGAGGAAGCTTTCATTTAGGCTAGCAGCAATTACAAAAAGGCCACAAAAATATTAGCAGTTAGGCTTTTTCTCTTTTTGTACTCCTTAGAGATTTTGAAATGTATAGGTGCCTGTCTGTGCTGTCACAGGCAGGTAATTTTCCTTTGCTGGATGTCAGCCGTATCTGACAGTCAGGGTAACTGGGGCACAGTATGGTTTGAGGAAGGTTGATTTCACAGGGAGGCAAAATGAATCTGCTTCTTTTCAAGGATCTTTCACTACTAAAAGTAGCTCGATACATGTATGCAGAATAAACCTTGTGTAATAAGTCTTTCTTTGGGGTCTGATCCAAGCCCACTGAACTCACCAGGAGTCTTTCTATTGACTCAGCTGGCTCTGGATCAGACACCTGGCATCTCTCTGGATTGTGTTTCTGTCTATTACTCATCCTTCAGGCTGGAGGAGATGGTACTTGGTTAACATGCAAGAACCTCTTGGCAGGAGGAGGGACCTACCTATTGTAAGTGCTGAATCCTTCCCTGTGATTGATTAACAGCAGTGTAGTCGATTAACCTTTCTTCTTGTGAGAGCAGCTTCCATCTCGTCATCTCGATAAGGCTGAAAGCAGTCAAGGCCTTTAGCAGGGGAGGGCTGGGGAACAGGATGCTCCCCAGAGGTGATTGGTTCCCAATTCTCTCTGCATAGTGAATTTAGTGAATTCAGCAGACCTTGGGGTCAAGCATTTATTAGGCTAAGAGACTGTCAAATCAATCTGGTCTACTCCAGGCAAGTTCCACCAGGAGAATGGGTTTTGCCAAGACTCTGTCTAAGCAATAGATTGATGAGTGGCTCCCATTGGAAGCTGCCTTTTTCTTTTCCATTTTCTGTGAATCAGAGTTTTCCCCTCACTGACACCAATATTTTCTCCTCAGACAAATTTTATTAAGGAAACTCTTGGAAACTATTTGTAATTTAAGTCACAGGGAGAATTCCAAACTCTGTAGTCCTTCCATTTTGTGTTATATTGACCCTAGGGCTATCTTTGAGAAGGCTTTTCTCCTTGCTTTTTGACCACATGTGTTTGAATTACATTTCTGGAATTTTCACCTCTTCTCTCCCTCGCCCCCCCTTCTTCTTTTCAACTTGATATTCTCTAGCAATCATAGGCAGGCAGGGATTCGGACTTTTCTCTGCCTAACATCATAGCTTCTTACTGGAAAGAGAAATGCATTGTAAAAGCAAGTGTATTTTCTTTGTTTTATACTAATCCTAACTCCCTAGCAGATTCCTCATTTGCAGTGACCAGGCTGTTGTGCACTATCAGCTAATTTACTTTAGCTACTCAAACAAAATCATGTTATGATCAGGCTTGATCATAAGGGTGTCAGCTGCCAGAGGACACCCTCTGCACCCCTGTGGGTGGGTTCCAGCTGTCAGAGCTCTGCCTGACCTGCAGAAATGCAAGCAAAGGGACTCTAACACAAGAGTGCAGCCTAAGTGCAGCACGGAAGACTAAACTCAGGTTTTAACATTTTCATCTTCAGTTCCTGCCAGCCTAATCAAGAGAAAATGCAAGAGAAGTCTGAGTGAGCTCAGTGCTCTAAATTGTTTTTCAGTCATCCATATTGATTTGTTTCTCCCCCATCCAGTTATCACTTTCCATGCCTCCACCTCTGGCAGGAGCCAGCCAGTGTTGTAATGATTCTATTAGGATGTGGCTATAAGGATACATCTCATTTTGTTTTAGCTCTTGTTTTCCTCAGGCTCCATTTACTTTTTGTTGGTTATAGAATAGAATCAGAGGAGTCCTCCCTTTCTTCTGGGCAGCATTTCTCTGCCGTTCTTGCTACACAGTTTAGTCACTTACTTTGTGAAGGTTTACATTTGTGAAAGGGGATGTGCCAAGAACCTGCACCTGAGCTCAGGATAACTGAACAGCCTACATTCCTCTCTTCCTCAAACCGAGGGGAGTACTTCTCTAGGTAGATGTCAGTGGTACAATAGGCCTTGGCTTCTTTGTGAACTGAGGTGTTGGGACTGCAAAAGTCCAAGGAGTTTAGATAAATGGCAACATATTGCAAAAAATAGACTAGAAAGCACTGACTTAAAAGTATAAAAGACTTACTTTCCCTCAAATTGCATTAAGATGTATTTTTTGTATTACCATTACTATTGAAGTGGCTCAGAAGTGTCAGTCTGTTGCCAAGGGCCCTCAGTTACTAAAGGAACAGCACCACAAATATGGGTGCTCAAGCATTTTCAACTTTCACTGCTGTGTGAGGACTTCAGCAAAATACTTTCTCTTTTCCGGCGAATTGCTGTAATTGTAGGAAGAATGTAAATTTTCTTTTTTTATAAGCACTATCATAGATTCCTTAAGAGGTCTGAAGCAGGTACAAAATCTGCATTATCATGAGATAAAAACTGCAGCTCTGTCAGTAACACCACATTGGTATTGGATTTGTGTTAGGAGGTATCTCCAGAATTTTGGAGACTGTGTTTGAGCATCCTAATGACACTACAAGGCTCAAGCCCAGCTCTGGCTGGGAGAGGGGCAGTTCCTAAGAGGAGCTAAATTGTATTGATTAAGGACTTGAAATACAAAATACATAGGCTTATTCATGATCAATTATACTTGATATAAAACTTTGAAATCCAAGAGCTTTATCAGTTTAAAATGAAATTCAGGTGGTTTATTTTTATTTGTGATTTGTGATACTATCAAATTGAGGCCAGATTTTCAGAAATGTTTACATTGCCAGTAGCATGTTATTCTTGAACACCCCATCACTTGTACCTAGAAGTTTGTTAAAAGAATTACACTTTTGTGGCAAGTCTTATAAAAAAGACTATTCTAAGATTTTTCTGGAGCTAATGTAGGTACCAGTTAGACTTAAACACAGTGGATAATCACAGGTAAAATTTGTTCTTCTTAGTATAATGCCCTACAGCAAACCATCAGCTATGTGAATAAAAGCTGGGGCTCTCAGCTACACTCCAGGAACACCAAGACTTTCCTGATGTGGTGTTCCTTGTCCAGCATGGTCAGCATCCCTTACTGTGAAGCCCAAGTCAAACGAGAATCAAGGAAAGCAAAAAGCCAATAACTGTGCTGTTTGTACTGTCACAGCTGTGGGACAAAACTCAAGCTGATCAGCTGCAGTCACACCGGCGGCCTGTAGCCAAACTCAGGATGGAATCCTTATTTTCTGATCTGCCTTTTTGCTGCTGTTCAGTTCCTCACAACTTTTATTTAGAAAGATCATACAATGAGAATGAACCAGCTTTCTAATCCTAACTTGGAGAAACAAAATAATTTAAAAGTCCACATAAGATTTCACATTAAAATTATCGTTTGAACCAGTGATAACCAATAGATAACAGAAAGGGCATTTGAGAGACAAACTGAATTTTCAGGCTTAAATACACAGGCTATAGTTTTGGCAAATGTTAGACAAACAGTATTTTATGACTTGTTTCCTGTAATCTTCCTTCATAAGGGTGTGTGCCAAAATGCCAGGGTAGGAACAATTCCAAGACCATCCCACCCCAGATTTTTCTTCCATTTGGAGAGGGGAGGTGGAGTGTTGGAGGGGTTTTTGTGTGTGTGCAAAGTAGTTCCCAGGGCACTGTTCCTTAGTAGGAAGTGCTCTTTGTGGAAATCTTAATCCCAGTTTACTTTTGTTCAGACCAGCTGGTTGGACTTGTACATGTCTCGCAGTAAATTTTTTTCTAAAACTGCATTTTGATAGATTTTGTTCCCAGCTTAAAGCCAAGCTCGAACAATGGGGGCAGGTACACGGCATGGTTGCACTGATGATTTAGAGTTTGCTGGCTTTTATATGGAACAAGAGGAAAGCTGGTCTGGTGTCAGCAGTCATTACCTTCTGTCTGTGATGTGCTTTCCCGACACAGTGGCACTTGAGAGGCTGCTTTGTAACCACGTTACTATGAAAACAGACTCTTCCAAGGAACAAATTATCTATCCAGAGTGCAGTAACCATATGCAGACAACCCCAGCTGTAGCTCTGGCTTCCACTAGTATCATTTACAGACCTGAATATTTGTATAAATGCCAGTTAAGCTGTGGTAGCACTATTTGTCACAGAAAGCTTGGCCATATAATGAAAATACTTCAGTTTTTGTTGCCAGACAATTTGAAGAGGACTTCTGCTGCAGTAAATCAGCCTTGCATGATTACAGAACTGTAGGACGTAGTTTCACCCTTTCTGGGGATCTGATTTTGTGAAGTTGGTGATACTGTTTGTGTGTTGGGGATGCAGGGCTGGCTGCTGTCAAACCACCTACGAAACAGTGAGACCTGACAAGTCGTAGGAAGAGCACTTCTATTGGACTGAACAATCCTAAAGCCCCAGAACAGGGCAATGGAAGAAATACTGGAAATGTGTCTGGTAGATAACACCAGGTTTACTCCTTCCTCCAAGCATACATTCAAACAAGAACATCTTGCCTGAAGTGAGGCTGACCCTCATCAATTACAGCACTGATTTTAGAAATTACTGTGAAGCACAATGCATGTGCCTATGAATCATCTGAATCATCCTGCATATTGACTGTTATGCTTAGTTCCTGAAATAGCTGTGTAAACTTCCCTGGCCTCTACAAATCAGTCTGTATCTGTGCTGCTGTGTGTTTGTTACTCCACACAGAGGCTGACACCGTGCTGATAATTTGGTGCACATCTGCAGTACGGAGTGCCTGAGCTGCCATCCAGCTCAGCTGGTTCTTTTTCCTTTGAGACAAGATACCAGCTCTTCATAGCAAATGAAGCCTCTCTAATCTTCAGCCATTGTCCATTTACACATGAGTAAATAGGTTAAACTGTTCATAAAAGGATAGAATCATATGAGGAGTCATGCAAAGTGGCAGTAGCAAAACTGAAAAGCAGCCCATTATATTTTGCTCTGGGTTGTACCTGCCAAGGTACTGAAGACTAAGCACAGTTTTGGGTGATGATCAAGTTAATGGATAAGGGGAGATACGGTTGTTCAGAGAAGTTTACTCTTTTCCCTCCTAAAAGTGCTCTCAGGATGGCCCTCCTGCGCTCAGTGCAGCCATTCACTGCCTTCCTGCAAGGACCCTACCCCAGTGACAATAGCCAAAAGGAGGTAAAATGTGCCCAACACACTACAATTGTGTCTCTGCATGTGAGGGCAGTGAGTTTCATTACATTAGCTTTCATTTTCCTGCCTACTTCTTTGTGGTCTGGCTGGCCCAGCATCCTTCCAGCCACCCAGCACATTCCACAACACCCTCTGAGGTTTGCTGCTGCTGGGCAGCTCCGCAGGTTCCCCCTGCCAGCACCCATCACCCCACAGCATTTCCCTCCAGCAGTGGGAACAGGTCCCTGGAAGGGGCAGGAAAGAGAACAAGCAGTAGCAATATGTTTCAGTGTGTTTGCATGCACAGCAGCACAGCTTTCCTCTAGGACACAAATAAAGAATATCAGTATTACAGGAGTGATTACCTGAGCTGGGCAGTTTCCCAAGGCCTTACCCTCTGGAAAGTTGCTCCGATCCTATAATGATCACTGGGTGTTGTTTTTTCATTTGGGTAGCTCATTCAATATAATTCAGCCCTTATGGACCTACAGCTCATCCCTATTGTAGTAGGTCACCATATGCTCCACATCTGGTCCTACAAAAGGAGCCATGTCACACATATGATGACAACTGTTTTAGGGGACACTCTTCAGAGACTGGTAACTGTGACTAGCAGTCTCGACGATTTAGCAAGTTCGTTAATCAGCATTAAAATCTCATTTTACTATTACAGACATAATTACTACTAATCCAAATGATGACTACAATAAGCAATTTCATGAGTTTTCTTATTTAGCAAGCTGATATAGACAATTTTTTCTAAAATGTAGGCATTTAATAAAAAGCCAACAGCAAGTCCACCACTGTGTCTCATCAAAAATTATTGGACCAAACTGACCTCATCAGTGATGATAGAGCAGAAGTGTACTTAATCAGAAAACAATCAAAGGATGTGGACTCCATATATATGGTTTTCAGAATTCAGATCTTCCACTTGTCACAGGAGAAAGCACTGCTTTAGAATTGCCTGGAATATCCGAATATTTGCTGTCAGATGAATATTTCAGTTTATAATTGGGATCTGACTCTGGCTTTTCTTGGTGAGGGGGAGGGAAATGAAAAAGATGCCAGTTTCCAGACAACTGTATGCAGGGAAATTATGTCTCCTCTTGCATCACACAACACATCCTGGAACTCACTGGTATTTAAAGTTTGAAACACGTACAATTTTCTGTATTTTGCTATAGGAGATTGAAACTTATTGCAAATTCTTTTCTTGAAGTACTTGAAATCTTATTAAGAGAGAAAACACAGGAGCCTGGATTTGTCACTGATTGCTGTGTTCAATTCCATGCATGTGTTTATGGTTCTTCTCCAATGTCCTGGCAGCCTTTTCCTGACATACCATCCACTAAAACACGAACAAGGGGAGGCTGTGCCACGTGGACAGGTACTTTCTAACTTTCAATAGTTTATATTGTGAGACAGCTGCCTGCAGGAAGTCAGCCTGGAAAACTGAGGAAAATGTCTTTAAAAAGAGCCAGAGAGAAATAATTTGGTTCTCTTCTTCAGTACTCATCAAATCAAAATCTATCCTGTGCATGCCACCGCTGTGTGAGCTAGAAAAAGGAAACTGCATTCTCTTCAAGTAAAACACTTTCTTCTTCCCCGCTGAAGGAAGAGTTACTTTCTATCAGATTTACTGAAAATTTTCACCATGCCAGGTACATGCACCTCTTTAAAATTTGGCAGGACTGGGGCTAGTTTGCAGTGGTTTGTTACAACAGGCAATGCTCTAAAAGTGCTGTGGAATTTCACACTCTGCTCTGTGTATGTCCTGTGGGCACCTCCTCGAGAACAAACCATTCCTACAGCATTTGCAGCTGAAATTTCCCCTTTTCCTGCTGAGGGGCAGAGTTGTTTCATTCTCTCAGGACAAGGGTGGCTAAATGCATTTTTGATGAACTGCTTTTAGGTACTATTTATTGCCAGGTATGATGAACCCATTTTAAATGAACTATGTTACAGCTGCAAAGCAAGGAAAGACATTTCTCCGAGGCACTGCAATTAAATTTGGTTTTCTCTAAATCCCAGCTTTAAATAAGGTAGCTGTTGGGGTAAATGGTCAGGGATGCTGGCCTGGAGCTATCCCACAAGGCTCCCTTAAAGGCCACCTGCTGTCTTTCCTGGCTGACTCCAGGTTAGACCCTGGAGCAGGAGGCACTGGAAATCCCTCAAAAACTGTCACTTTTTCCAGCCACTGAGAACTGTGGTGCTCATCAAGGAAAATGCAGGCCATGTACTGGACTCCTCACATGAGCAAGTCTCCAGAGTTGAAATTTATTTTGAGCTTTGCTTATTTTTAGAGAGCTTCTTGCTGTTGTTGTCAAAGCTATGCTAAAGCAATTACTGTCTGCAAGGGTCACCTGGAGTTCAGTATCACTGAAAAACTTGGAGCAGGGCAGTGAATGGCATGAACTGCTCAGCAGAGGGGCTGATACAGACTCTCTCCCTTAAAGAAATAGAGCAGCTCCCTTCTTGTCTCCCTGCCTCCTTTCCTTTTTTTTTTTNGGTTTAAGTCCTTTGATTGCAGCAAGCCATGCTGCCAAAAACCACTCCCCTGCTCCAAGTAGCCAACTCCCCCTCAAATGCAAACCCTGACATGGGCTGGGGGGGCAGCTACAGCCTCCCTCTGCCTGGCCCCTCAGGGGTATTGAACAAGCCAAGGCATCATTAGGTTTCAGAGCAATCCACCGAGACAAGATCTGTTTTGACACACAGTCTAAAAGGGATGAACCGAGATGTGACAAAGAGCAAATGAAAGCCAAAGCAAGAAATAAACATGGCCATCTAAGGGAACTCCTCAAATGTGCTTTTCCCTCTTGATCAGCTGCTCCCTCCCTGTCCAGCCGAAGTGGTGGGCATGGAATTGGGCTGCATGTCACTGCTGTGTGAGAGCGAGCCCTGCCACAGGGAACCTCTGCTGCCTCCAAGCAGCTTCATTTCCATTTTCACATTTTATAACTTTTCTTCAGTAACATCACTTTTACATTTAGATGACTTAAGAGACTGATTTTTCTACCCAGCCCCTTGGCTGGAGAATTACCGTGTAATGCAAGGCAGCTGTTCCTCCCATGCCAAGAACTTGCATAGAGAGAGAAACCTGCACTCAGGGATCCCAGGGTGGCTGCTCAAAGGAACAAGGTCCATTTTATGAGTCTGTGTCAGAGCCCTATCACCATCTCTCCACCACAGGAGGACTCCACAACCCAGGTAAGTGCTACATTCCTGGTGAGAAAGCCATATTCATTGCTTTTCTCCCTGCCATGGAAAACAGCATTCACGTGGGGCTGTCCCAAAATGTATTCTGTTTTGACTGTTATGTTCCAGAGAAAAGTAGGATGGATGTAGCTGTTGTTTGAGGGGGGAGGAAAGTTAAGAAAAGAAAAAATTAATCAGCAAATTGCCTTCTGTCCATAATTACCTGATGCCATTTTCACTTTTTGAGGACTGAGGGGTTATTCTGCTCCATTAATAGCAGCTGCAGGTGGAGGGCTACTTCACACGTGTGTGTTTTTACACCTGTGTATAAATACAACACACCTTGTTTTCACTTTTATGTGTGTGTTTGTCTGTATACACACCACAGATGAAAACCTGCTGATGTTTTGTGCACTCACAAACATCCTCAGGTGCTAGGAGAGCTGGTTTTGTGGGATACCCACAAACACACACAGGCACTTTGAGGCCTCTTTTCATTATCCCAGCCATTAGGATTTTTAACAGCAGAACTCAAGAAGTTGCAAGATATTTATTTTCAGCCTCTCTGTCACTCATGAAAATACCTGCTCACAGATAAACCTGTTTGTTAATTCAGAGTGGTGATTATAGGCAATCCTGGGGACAGACTTCCTAGACAATACAAAAATGCTGCAACTTTCATCACAAATGGATTTTCTAAGTCCTGTACAACTGTGAATGAGCAGGGAGAGCCCTGATCCTGTACTCAGGAAAGCCAAAGGTTCTTCTGGTAATATTCAGACTATAGGTGAGCTTCTGCTGCTGGTCAGGCATGTAGGTTTTATTTGATAATCGAGAACAAAACCAAAATCTGAGCTTTGATGCCACTTTTGGTGGATTTATAATACATTTCACTCTCTGATCATTATTCTCATATTTAATAATGAGAAGAAAGCATATCAGGTAAGCACAGCAGGATTAAAATAATTCCCTGATGGAGAGATGGAGGCCTTCAGGAAAGGGCCAGGCTTTATCATCTGCGAGGGTGCTGTCAGCATAAATAATTATCATGAACTTCAACTTCAAAGCAATCAAACTTCATCGTATTGAAGGGGCCCCATTAAATGCTCAGATTGTTCTTAATTTGATCTAGTGCAGTCAGTTCCAGAGGGAAGGAGAGACTGCAAAAATCAATACAGCCATCACTAAGGAAGCTGGGGTGTCCTGGTCGTGTCTGCCAGAGGAACTGGAATCGCCTCAGGAGGGAGGTTGTCTTGTCCTGCTGAGGGCACAGGGTTGGTGAAATGGTCAGGAGCCCTTGAATCTCTTGAACCAGACCAGGAGTTTCAAATACAACTGAGCTGAGGGAAACCAGACTCAAAATTCTTTCTTCTAAAGCTTGGCTGAGCTGCTATTCAGCTCCTCTCTTAGGTTTTAGTTTTTAATTGCTCCCCAGCCCTTCCCCAGCCAGGTTGGTGATGCTCTGCCATGAGGATGCTTTTCCAGCCCTCACTCAGTGCAGCTGGGGTGCTCGCTGCTGCCTCAGCTCTGACTTTTCTGTCGTCAGAGACATGCAGAGAGTGGTGCAGGTTTCAGTGCACCTTCTGTTCCCTCTCTGTTTATAGTTGTTCAAGTAAAAATACCTCGATGCTTTCAATTTGCTGATTTTTGTCTCCTCTCACACTTTCTACAGAGGAGATAATGAAATGCTGGACATCAAATGGGAAAGATCCTGGATTTGTGAGCAAAGCTAAGAGCAGAAATCTAACCCAGTAGACTGAGCTTTAATATTCAAAACATTTAAACTTGGTTAACTGTTCTGCCTGGACCTGCCCTGTCATGGTTTAACCCCAGCCAGCAACNCAAGGTGTTCATGCCCCACCTCCCAGGGCAGGCAGGAGCTCAGCCATCCCCAGGAAAGCAGAGCTCCATCACAGGTAAGGGTTACTTGGGAGGACAAACACCATCACCCCCCTTCCCTCCTTCTTCCCCCAGCTCTAGATGTGAGTATGGTGTCACACAGTCTGGAATATCCCTTGGGTCAGCTCTCCTGCCTGTGTCCTCTCCCCAGCCCTTGTGCACCCCAATCTAATTGCTGTTGGGGTGGGGTGAGAGACAGAAAGGGCCTTGACTCTGTGTAAGTGCTGCTCAGCAGGAAGGAAAACATCCCTGTATTATCAACATTGTTTCCAAAACACAGCCCTGTACCAGCTACCATGGAGAAGATTAACTCTCTCCCAGCCAAAACCAGCATAGGTATACACACCCCCTCCCTAAATCAGCCCCTTTCGCTGTGAGCTTCTGTTACACCTCTTGTAGCAGCTATTGTTGGAGGGCACAGAAAAGCCAAGACAATTGGCACAAATTTTTGTTAGAATTACTTTTGTGTCACATGATTTAAAAATCACCCTGTCATTGTAGTTATTCTATTAATCAAGGTTCATATGAAATATTTCTAAATAAAATAAAAGTTTTTGGTAAGCAGATTATTTTTTTTCCCTCATATTTTGATCACATGACAGTGGAAAAAAACCCACAACTTAAAAATTCTCCTGAAAAATAAATAAGGGTAAGGCCATTTATAAAGTAAAATGCCTTTTCATCTGAAAGTTGTTTCTCCCCATTTACAAGCATGGGTCTTGCATGTGTGCATTGAGCTTTGTGGATCCAATTGTTTCACCAAAAGGAGAATATGAGATGCTTCTTCTGAGATCTGCCTCAGATAATTAAATGTGTTTTGTGTCAGAAATGCTGCAGAGGATGCAGATAAAGGTCTTACAAACAGATTTCATGGGTTTTCCCTTTCTAATTGCTGGTTGAATATTGAGAAACTTGACCTAATTCAGAGCAGGAATAATATGCCCTACTCTTTCAAGTGGGCTTCAGTGGACAAAGAAGCCTTGCTCCAATCCTTGGAGGTAAAGAAAGCAGGTTTTCTGTTATCCTGTTAGCCTTTCCCCCATGGCAGGTTCAGAGTGCATGCTCAAATCTGCAAAGAGAGCGTGCCCAGCTTGCCCTGGCCTTTTCAAAACAAACCAACAAAACTTTTAGCTTGCTGGTCCCACACAGCCACCTTTCTGTGCGGCAGGAGGTGGCTTGTGACTGACTGACGTGGCAGGTGCTGCAGGAGCCAGGACAATTCTGCATTTCAATTGATTGTTGTCACTACCAAAGCCTATTATCTAGGGTAATAAAGTTTAAGATTAAGGGGATTCTGCGTGTTTGTGCTATTCTCCACAAAGCTTATCTTCTAATAGACCAGCTGCTTTATTACGCTTCGCCCACCCCTTCCCATTGTGCAGGGAAGCCACATGCACCAATGGGAAGGCACAGAGGCAGGCCGTGGCCACCAGCTGGGAATATCCTATGGCCCCCAGCCTCCAGCTGGGAGTATTCGGTTACCAGCAGTTGCCAGCTGGGAACGTCGCATCTCCCACCCCGCCCAGCACAGCACATCGCATCAGTGTCAGGATCCTGCCTCGCTGTGACCCAGTTGTGTTCCTGCTCCACTTCCTCCTGGCCTGGGTGCTCCGTGTGAAACTGCTCTGGCTTGGCTGGCCCTGGTGTCCGTGCCCTAGGGATGCAAGTGCTCAGCTGGAACCACCTCCTCGTTCTGTTCCCTGGCATTGGCCCTTGTGTGCTGGTTTTGGCTGGGGTTACCTTTCTCCCTCGTGGCTGCTGTGGACTGTTTTGGACTCGTGCTGGAAATGGTGTCAATAACACAGGGATGTTAACTCATGCTGAGCAGGGCTTACACAGAACCAAGGCCTTTTCTCCTCTCACCCCGCCAGCGAGGGGCTCAGGGGGCACAAGGTGCTGGGAGGGGACAGAGCCAGAACAGCTGACCCCAACTTACCCAAGGGATATCCCAGGCCATATGGCCTCATGCCCAGCATATAAAGCTGGGGAAGAAGAAGGAGAGGGGAGATTCAATGACAGCATTTCTTCCCAAGATACCCTTATGGGAGCTGGACCCTGCCTTTCCTGGGGATGGCTGAGCACCTGCCTGCCCATGGGAACTGGGGACTGAATTCCTTGTTTTGCTTTTCTTGCATGTGTGGCTTTTGCTCTCCCTATTAAACTGTCTTTACCCCAACCCAGGAGTTTTCTCACTTTCACCCTTTCCATTCCTCTTTCCTCCATCCCTCCAAGGGGAATGAGTGAGTGGCTACATGGGGCTTCATTGCCAGCTGGGGTTGAACCTCGACACCTTGGAAAAAATGTTAAACAACTGTAGCAGAAAGTACTCAAATGAAACTGCCAACCATTCATCACAGAGAATTTATGAATGTCTTCCCCTCACATCTTAAACCTTGCATTCACTGAAGGCCACCACATTCAGATATTATTGCCACATATATTATACAAACAGGGACTCAACTAACCTGAGGTCAGGGATGTGGGAGAGCATGGAGATGCTGTCACCATATCCTCCTCCCATTTTTTTTTTCTCTGGATGTATCCTAGATGCATTTTAATAAGTAGGAGCTGTCAGTATAACATCTTGCCTTCCTCACATCGTATGTGGGAACATTAAAATAACATTAGCATTTCATTTTTGATCCAAAAATCTTGGAAGGTTTCGAGGGACAGGAGCAGATTGAAGGAACAGGCCAGTGGGAACATGACAAAATTCAGCAAGGACAAGCACAAGTCCTGCACTGTGGAGGGACTTCTCTGTGGCACAGCACTGGGAAAAAGCAGTGGGAGAGCAGTGGGCAGTGTCACAGCAGCTGAGGTGGCCAACAGCATCGGGGCTGTTTTGGAGTGAGCCCAGCTCAAAGAGGAGGTGATTAGACCCCTGTCCTCAGCTCCTGTCAGGCTACCTCACAATCAGTATTGTGAGATCTGGGGTCCCTCGTGTAAGGAAGGAGAGGAAACTATGAACTGCAGAAACTGTTCTGTCTGACTTTTGCATGACCATCCAGTTCTGCCACAGGAGTGTCCTTAATAGCCCAGCTGCAATGGGGGGTAGCATGTCAACCCCAAAATCCCCGTCCTTCATTCAAGGCCCTTGAGATCAGATTTGCCATATATTATAACTTCAAAATAAAGACTAGAGCTGGCAGTTTTCATCTTTGGGGATGTCATTACCTTTATTAGCAGATAACATTACCCCTAGCCAAGCAACTGAGTAGTCTTTGTGACTCACATAGCAAAGCCACAATAAACTGTCTTAAGGTTTGAGAACAGCTTCAAATATCACTTATTTCTGTCCCTGATTCAGGCACTTTGTCTTCAAATTGGCTCAAGAAAGCAAGCACATCAAAGATCAATATACTTCAGGGAATGTGTGGGAGGAAGGGAAGAAGAGCAATGGTGAGGTGATTCCCATATTGTTCTGAGGCATATTAATATTTCCTCCAGAATAAGGTAGGTTTTGCTGCAAGATGCATAATACTTGTGTGAGGTAGGAGTCCTGCAGGTATCTTTAATGGGTACCAAACATTTATTGGAAAAACAGGAAGAAAGAGTGGCAATTTAGGACCAAAGCAGTTGGCATAGGCTCAGTATATAGTGTAAAAAATGTGGGCAATAACGTGCATCACTCTGCACGATCAGAGCCATAGACTGTAAACACCGGGTAACAATTAACTGAATATCAGCAAAAAACCCTAAAAGAATACCAAAGAGGATATTGGCCTCCAGTAATTCATTTTTTGGGAGAGGTCTGACTATTGTGACTAGGGCTTGAGACCAGGGCACAGAGGGTATGCTCACTGTAGTGGCAGTGCCACAGTTCACACTTCTGTAAGCAGCTTTATCATAAAGCAACAGTACTTAATTTTGCTCTTAATAAAAAATGTCAGGAGATTAAGACCAAGCTGAAGATTTCTACTGCCATCCTGGGATTTAGAGGTTATGCTGAAATCATTAATACAACCACTATTTGAACTCTTTTGATCACCAAGTATTAAATTCATCCGTAAGTACATAAATCCTAGGAAGCAGGAAAGCAGAGCTACCCAGCACTGCTGGTCTTTACTCATCTGCTTTCCTCATCATTGCCAGTGGTTGTAACATCCCTCAATCATCTCCTGAACTGCATAAAAAACCCATACAGCAGTCCCTCCCCATAAAAAGCTCTCCTAAATTATCTTAGAAGATCCATTTTTTTATTTCAGACTCTCAGAGCATCCACTAAAATCCCAGGTGGCTTTTTTCCCTCCCTGGGGCTCCTGTTCATGATTTGTGCTACTCCAGAGAAGCAGGCTTGGCCCTGCCCCCTGCTCTTTCTAGCAAGCAGGTATTTCTCAAAGCAAAGAGCCTAGATGCACTGGCAGTGCCCCCAGTTGTGAGAGCCCACCTGAGGCAGTGCAGCATGCTGGAAGAGGGTGAGACACATTTCATGGGTCAGTATAGGAATGTACCTTCCCTGGGAGTTCAGGGATGTTATACATTGCTGCATGGAACATCTGGCCGTGTATGAGGGGCAGCTGTGGGATGGGAGGCTGCCATCATCCTCCCTGAACTCATGGGCAGGGGCTGAGGACTGCTTCAAACACATGACAGGGCAGCACCCACTTTACTCAGGATTTTGGAGAGTGTCAGTCCTTCTTTTTTCTGCTGTCCTTCTGCTGTTTTAGCCTTCCCCACAAAGAGTTTATTCTGTATTTTACTATGATGCTTTTGAGTCCACGGCTGAGTACACAGTGCCTGGCAGACCAGTTCTGTCTTGCACATGCCTGGTTGTAGGTCCAGCAACCTTATCCCTGTGCTGGGGGGATAAAGAAGAAAGCCTTTTTTTTTTTTTTTTTTTTAGGTAAAATGAGTGACTACTATAAAACCTGCACTCTAAAGCCAGAAGACCTCAAACCATTTATTAAAACAAAATCCACATTGCAAATGGATGAGTCAGCACAGTAGTCAGGGAACTCTAATAGCAATTTCTTGTTGTTGTCTTAACAAATATTTCTAAGTCAGACAAAGGATTATGCTAATAAGCCTGCTGAGCTGACACTGCCTTTCCACAGCTTTTTAAGACAATGGCCATATTTTCTTCTGAAAGCAGCTCTCTCATTAACAGGGAGACTCCAGAACACACAGGTTCTCACAGAGAAACAATTCCTCTAATTGTGTTTTCTATTTGACTTCAAGGAGTATTTAAATAAAACTGTCACTCAAAAATATTAGGGCATTGTTTCATAGTCTTTCTTTTCACATCCTTTTCTCCCTTTAAAATGAAGATTCATATGAAACCTCTACTTTCTCTTGCCACACTCTGTTGTTTAGTTTGTCAGGTTTTTTTAAGGGCCCCTCACCACAACCCCGACAGCTCAGGTGAGATTACAGGATCCCGTAGGAGGTGAAATGGCCTTAGTAATGCTTTAGGCTTTCATTACTCAGCCCGAATGTGGAGTCTATCAATTACACCTACATTGACATGCTGGTGAATTAATTGGTGTGTTTGACAAGGACAGCTATTACTCCGTGTTGTTCTGACAGCTGGGTTTGATGTCAGGAATTTGTCAGCCT
Source organism: Erpornis zantholeuca (assembly GCA_013400515.1). Classification (NCBI taxonomy): domain Eukaryota; kingdom Metazoa; phylum Chordata; class Aves; order Passeriformes; family Timaliidae; genus Erpornis; species Erpornis zantholeuca. The sequence goes on from VZTN01000119.1 coordinate 110,082, forward strand.
TCCCCTTCACACTGCTAGAGAAACAGTTGAGTAGATCAGGTGAGGACATTGCAAGATTTTTCCCCCCTGCTATACAATGCCAACATTTGGTGATAACCTAAACCCTAAATAGAATTATGGACATCCATAACATCAATAAGCAAGCAGCAGCGCCAGACCTGTGCTATAAACAATCTCCTGACTGGGCTGACAAAGCATCCAAGGAGTTGGAAAACTAATTCATTATCATCAGAAAAGTTAGCACCTTTCAGTAATGACTTTCTTTGTGTCCTTCAAAAGCCAGTGACACTTATTGGGTGGGAGTATTTCAAGTCTGTCTGAGTTTGGGGACTGGCATTTACAAAACTGTTGGTCACTTAAACTTCACCTCGCTTAAGAGCAGGGGCAAGTTTGAGTTACAGTTGGATGTAAATAGTTCTGGGCGTGGAATACTGAGCTGGGAAACTGTGCTGCCCACTGGCTACCACTGTCTCATTTTGCAATACTTTCTAGAGCCTCTTACTTTCTTTCCTGTGGCTAATCTCAAGAGCTTTTTCCAGCCTTTTAAGACCAGATTAGAAAATGATGTAGTATTTTTTAGGAAATATACAGGCATGCTCCTCTCCAGAACTGGCAGAGATTCACTGGCCTTACAGTCTCATAGTCCCCTTCCTCTAGAGGGAAATACCTGAGCTGGTCTCCAGTTTACCGAGAGATTGTCGCTTTCTCAGTGAAGAGCAAAAGCCAAGCTGTGGCTCTGCCCCCTCTGCTCCCCTCTGCTGGGCACAGAGAGGAAGAAATGCTCTTGCAGCCTCCGAGACTGACATAAGGGCAATGAAAAGAGACTCATCCTCACACCCCAAAGCAGCTCAGAAACAAATCCTGAGACACAAAACTCCACTAGCTCAAGAATTTAGCACCAGTCAGGCTTAAAAATTAGTTTATAAACAATCAGGATACACTAAAGCTGTTAGAAAGTCAAGATTTAACTCTGTAAAAAGCAAAAATACCAGACTTCCCAAACTTCCTAATTGCCTGGCTCTGCAGACAAGTGCCAGCTTTCCCAAGCCCACGTGGTAAATCACACATATACTGGGGATAGAGTTGCTTTGGGGCAGCCCTTTAGCTACAAAGCAAGTCTTTTTTTCCTTAAATAGAATGACATTATTTTTTTAAATCTCGAGGACAAGTTATCAGCATCCACTACCCGAAGGATGTCAACATGGACTGACCTTCAGATGGGCTCTGAAAGGGATTGAATCCACAGGGAGATGGGTCTGGCTGGCTGGGGCAGTGTGAGAGCAGAGTCCAAGCCTGACATCTGGCTCCTCTGGGCAGCTCTCTGGGCAAGCAGAGCATTGGTCTCCATATAGGTGATCATCATTAAGTCCTTTATCCTACAGCTGTGGTCCCATTCCCAGAGAAAACACTGCAAAGAGGAAATGCTGCCCTTCACCCATCAGTCCCAGGTTAATTATGGGCCTTGAGACAATGCTATCATTAGTTCTGGAAATTATTGGTCTTTTAAAGACATAATAATGCAGCCAGGCTTTCATTTATACCTTACTCGTTTTGCCAGGAAGTGGTACACAGTAAAGATTCAATCACCCAAAGCTTGGTGAAAAGATTCAGAGGAACACTATTACAGTGCTTATGAGTGTTGTGGGGAAATAGCTGTGATCAGCTCCTCTATTTTCTTTGACCAGGTCATATGCTTGTGGCCAGAAAAATCATTTTATCCAGCACATGGACATGTGGTAACCACCAAACTCAGGTAGCCCAAGAAAAGAAAAGTTAAAAAGGTCTTTTACCACACATTCAAAAAACTGACAGAAAACAATCTGGAAAGATCAGTCCCACAGATTCTTGGAGGAAAAATTTGCCCTGTGGTAGTCAGTTGTTCTACTTTCATGGCCAGGGGCTGCTCACTTGGACAAGGGTTTCCAGGGCTGGAAAAACCACTATGATGTCTGCCTGCCTTGGCCTCAGACCACAAAAAGTGGATCCCTGGGCTTTAGTTCTGCCTTTCATGTGAAATAAAATCCCCTAAGATGCGGTAAGCATACGAGGGGAACATCTTTCTTGTTGCTTCTACATCTGGCTGCAAAGCTGGTAATTGATAAATTGCAAAAACTGGAGAAAATGTGCAATGGAGAAAATGTATCCCAGTCTTTGCAGATCTGGTGATACCACCTCTGATTTAAAGGGATGTTTTAAACAGATAATTCAATCACCAAGCAGAGAAAGTTGCAAAAATTAAATGCAGTTTAATGGTGAAACGTTTCCAGTTTTGAGGCACTACACTGAATTATGCAAGCAGTGCTTCAAACTAACTTTCAAGTCAAAATGACCTTTGGTCAAAGTATATTGAAATAATCTTACTTTATAAAATATTGCTTAGGGGAAAAACCCCCAGCACCTGGCATACATAGATTTTGCCATTTCAGAAACTTGTCTTACTAAATGAAAAAATACAGCTTTGTAGGTGTTCATTAGCAGCAGAAGTAGCATGGGGATCCATACATACAGTTAGCATGATCAAACTGAAGTATTAAATTACCTAAGCAAGAACTGCAGTGGTAGATTTCTCTTAGAAAAAAAAAAAAGGTTGGTCAAGTAGACATAGGCAGTAGGATTACCTTTAAAATGTTTTACTGTAGACCTAAAATAGCTACCCAGCTTTGGAAAAAAAAAAAAAAAAAGAAAGAGAAGGGGAGGGGAGGGGGGAAAGAGAGAGAACATAATTTCCAAACCCTTAGCTTATTTTTAATTTATAGTCCTTGGAAAAAAAATAAGTGGATAGCCCAATCATTTATATGCCTGGGCAAAAGCAATACATCTATATAAAAGTACAGTGATATATTTCTGTTGCTAGTTTAATGTGCTGCTCTGTGCCCTGTGTGTTCTGATTCATTGGAGAGCAGCAATCATGTCGACAGGAGCTGTTCTTCAGTTCCCATCAGCGACAACTAAAGGCCAATTCAAGGTTGTGGTGGGGTCATGAATCTAACATAGTCACTGATAGAACAATTTTCCTTCTGCATGACGCTGTCGGTGGGACACAGGGAATATACAGCAAGGACTGCTGCAGGTATGTCTTGTTTCCTCACCCTTCCTCTCCTCTCCCCACCCCCCTCCTCTATTTTTGTTTTTAATTTTTTGGTGATGGTGTGTGCTGTTAACAAGAAGCCTCTGGGGAATACAGAATCAGCACCATGGAAAATAAGAAGAGAGGAAACTTCTAAGCCTTTAGGAGCCCAGCATTCTCCTGGCCTCTGTGCAGGGCAACTCAGCAACCTCAGCTGGGTGTGAAAGCCCTGAGACAACATGGGCTGCACAGCTGAAGACATGTACAGCCTTAGGAAGAAGAGAGGTGCTGGACCAAACTCCACAGTGATTTCACCAAAGGTCCAGCACCCCTCGAGTTAAATAAAGAGGCATTTTTATCCAGCTGCAACTGCACCTGAGTTGCTATCCTCCTCTGCTATGAAAATAAGACCTGAATTTTGCCTGACAGTATTATTTTCACACACTGAAGCTTGTAGGTGATCCTTCCAGTGAACTTGGCACAAGCTTTGCCCAAGTTGAAAACAAAAAGCCAACTCCCGCTATTCTTTCTTCTGTATATGTCACTGAGAGAGCTGATCTTGAGGCTGGTGAGTGTTATTTCATTCTCATGCAATTACCAGCCACCACAGGGCCCCTCTGGTCTGAGCACTGGTCTGAAATAGCCCTCCCTGGATGGCTTATGGTTATATTCAATGTTCTGTATTTCCCACACCTTGAAAGCCAAAATCCCAGCTCATACCTGCAGCTGATAGGAATAGGTCCAAGCTTTTCTTACCATCAAATCTTCCTCCCCTGTGCATTGCACTCATTCACACCTGGAGCAAGGCCACGCTGCACAGGTCTCTGAAAAGGCCACAAGTGAACTTAACCTGAGGGAGGCTCAAGTTCCTCCTTGAACGGGCTGAACACAGAACAGCTGGAAGAATGATGACCTTTCACATGGATTCTGCTCCACAGGGGCATGGGTGGCTGGGCCCGCTCACTGGGTCTTTCCTTTCTGATGTAAATGCACCAGGCACACTGAGCAGAGATGGGAGAGGGAACTGCAGCCATACAGGGATGCAGGGGGAGCCTCAAGAGGAGATCTGCTCTCTTCAGGGATCTCTCTGGCTCTCTAGGGAATTTCCTTCAAAAATTAGGGAGCTGCCTCCTTGTTTTATGCAGCTTCAAAGATGAGACTCAGTCTGCCATTTCCCTTTGATTTCCAAGACAAATTCGATGATAATTTACATGGAAACACCAACATGACCCATTTTAGGCTCTAAACAGGAGGAGAGGGCCTAAGTTTTTCTCTGCTGCATTGGCCTTTAAGACTTGCCAGACCATTGGCATTTCCTGACTCAGTGTTTGAAACACACCTTGGCTCACACCTTGGTGTCAGGGTCCTTGCACAAGGACTGGGTTGTGTGGTGGAACCAGCACAGCCTCAAGCCCTCTGAGCTCTCAGTACATGAAGGAGTGTTGTAAGAGGTGTTCCAGCAGCCTCCCCAGAGCCAGCACGTGGGCTCACAGCCATGTCCCGTGAACAATTAGCATCAGTGGGCTAATTGTGATGCAGACCCTGGCTCTGAGCACTCTTAAATCCATGGGCAGAGGTGTGTGGGGAGGTCGCCTGCACCTCTGTCATGGCTGAGGTCATGGGCATCTCCAGCACACCTGCTCACACACACTGGCCTTGAAACACAGACCGTGGAAAAGATAAATTGACCCTTTCTTGGTGTCAATGATTCTTCAACAACACACAGAGCAGCTTTGGCTGGGTTTGACTTGTGAAGCTTTAGAGAACCTTCTCAGTCCCATACATGGTCCTACTTAGGCAGAGAGGTGTTGGCAAAGCAAAGCCTGAAAAGTAGCAGTGTGTTGGAGTCCAGGGAAGCCTGAGAACTTCCTGTTCCTCTGGTGGTTTCTTTAGTCCCCAGACCTCCTCAAAAATAGCTTAGCCTGCAACCTAAGCTGATGGGAGAAGCTCCCTTCACTTTTGGGAGAGCCTGAATGCACCAGAGAGGTGAAGAGATTTTTGTTTAGTGTACCACAGAGAATTTAGTTGTAGTTTTGGGATCTTGCTCTATGTATTATATAGAGACAAGATGGAGATTTTTTGGGTGTCCGTCTCTTCTTCTTTCTTCTTCTTTCTTCTTCTCTCTTCTTTCTTCTTTCTTCTTCTCTTCTCTTCCTTTCTTCTCTGACACCAGTTCCTGTGGTTTGCTGGTTGGTGGAAGGAACTGAGTGTGGAAGAGACATGTCAATGAAACTGACATTTGTTGGTGTTGGGAACAAAACAAATTCCACAGAGTTTTCTTAATTGGTCAATATTAGACATAAAAAGTGGCTGTTGTGAGTAGCCATTGCTCTTTCTGCACTTGTGTTCCTGGAGGTCACAGCACTGGCTGTGCCTCCGAGGTTTTGATAAGAGAAAAATAAACAACCTTGAAAAAAGCAGAAAGAAGCCTCATCTCATCTTTTCGGGACATGGGACACTGAAGAAGAAAGAAAACTAAGCTGGAGACTGTCGGAAAACAAATAAACACTGACAGCAGTGGACCTCTCTGTATGCTGGGGTAATAGATAAGGGTTCAGGGCCCAGCATTGCCCTACAGTTACCATCTGCAAATACTGAAATCACAGCATTTCTGAGAAACACCACAACCAAATTAACAAAATACTCAAATCTAAAATTAACAAGACACTTAAATATACAAAAATACAGCTGTAATTTACCACTCTATTTAATTAAATTTTATTCCTGCACTTGCAGTTGAAGATATTTATATATATAGCATTTAAAATAACAAACAAAAAGGGGATGGAGATTTGTATTTATGATTTGTAAGGAAGGGCTGGAAATGGAAAGCAGAGGGGTTGTGCAGCATTCCTGCTGACATGCAGGCTTTCCCAAGAGCATCCCACCAAGGCTGTTAGCTCTCACTCACTAACTCTCAGGCCCTGCAGCTGTACACAGCTGTGTCTAAGTATCCAACGTTTTTTTTCTCTTGTTTATAGTGTTGTAGTTGCTCCTGATCAAAATCACTGCAGATAAGATCTCAGTATGTGCTGAGCTCAGAAGCAGAAGCATGTGTCATCATCGTCTTCCATGTGTGCATGGGTCTGTTCCACCACAGGGGGAGAAAATGGGGAGCATAAAACCTCCCAAACCCCAGTCTTTAGTTCTTCTTTGGGCAGAATGTTTTACCATATTGATTTCATTTGCATTAAAAATGCTTCTCTGGAAATGAAAGACTTGCATCTGTCTCATTATTTTAGAACTGAGCTGGCAACTGAGTTAATACTGAAATGACATATACGCACAAATCACATTTCCTATGTTACAAATAACAGGAGCAAAGTGAATATACCAACATTAATAATTCACCTTTTGAGCTTAGCCCTTCTTTATTTTTCCGAAACTTCCACAAGCAGATTGCCATTTCCTCCAATTTATTCATTATTCAAATTCAGTCAACAGTTTAAAGGAACATATTTACCTAACAGATAGCTTGCATTTTGCTTCCATTTTCACTGCTCAGTATTTGTAACAAAGTGTGAGTCACAATCGTGTAATTAAATCACATAATATAATTCCTTTTCCTCAGCTAAATCAAAATGTAATACCTCTGGGGAAAAAGTACTGCCAATGTGTCTATAAAAATCAAATTTCTACAAATAGCTTTGTCTATGTCTGAATTTCATCTACATTCATTCTGACTAACAACTCAGCCGCTTGGATGTTTAGAAAATGATCATTAAAACAGGCAGAGCAGCTTTATTTCCTTCCTTCTCTGTAAAGAACTAAGGAAAATCCATTTGCTTTCCTTTAGCCATCTTTAGCCACCCAGTCAGTCCTTTCCTCCTGGTTCTGCAGGTGCCATTAACAACAAAAAAGGCTACTGACAGCAGCTGCCTTTTAGTTGCCTTTTATTCACTTTTGAGCAGCAGTCTTTGGGGTTTTGCAGATTCATGGTGAAAGTGAAAACCAATAGTAAACAAAAGAAACATCAGGAGTAGAACAATAAATCTTCCACACTTCCTCTCAATTCTTGTTTAGCTTTTACTTTTCTGACCCAAGAAAAACAAGGTTTTTCCTCCCATATTAGTTATTTTTTGTTAATTTCAAATCATATTCCTCATTTATTTGAGGGTTAACCAGACATGAAACCCACACATAGAAGCTTAAAAACGCATCAAGCAGACCTTTGCCACTTCCCCCTGTCTGATTTTCAGCTAAGCATTCAGGTGCTCCTTGCACTCAGAAATCTCTGCTACCATGGTAAGAAGCAATTACTTTCCAGGACCACTGGAAAGGCAGCATCCCACCAGCCCTAAGCCCCCACACCAGGCTGGTCAGCCCCATCCAGCCTGGCCTTGAACACTTCCAGGGATGGGACAGCATCTCTGGGTGGCCTGTGCTGGAGCCTCACCACCCTCCTGGTAAAAGAAACCATAATGCTAGTGTGTGACTCAACCATGTGAGACCACTTCATTCCAGGGAGGATTTCTGCCAACCCAGGCTGCGATGCTGCTGAGTGAATGCAAAATTTTAACACTAGTTTGCACGTGTACGGCTCTCAGAAAAGGAGCAAAGGCTTTTCCAAAGAAAAACAGAATTTCAGGGGATCCCTTCTGCCAAATCCATTCTGACTTCCAAACGGCAGCACTTTCTCTGCATTTTTGGATTAGACAGAATAGATTTAGAAAGTGGCTGCTTATTGATTTATTGTCTTTATGCTGGACATAGGTTTTTATTAAAGAAAGCAGATACTCAATAGTGTTAACTAGTAATGGGAATTGACTTTTCACTAATTGCACAGAACCTGGCATTAATACACTTTAATAGAAAATAGGCTTGAGCACTCCAGATCAATCCAAAAGTTTTTTCTGAGTAAGCCACAGACAAAGGACTCCAACAACAACACAGCTAAATAAGACATTGTATTTATTGCCTTATTATTCCTGCAGTTATTGAGATAGGGAAATACCTCCAGGGAATGAAGGAAATGTTTTACCTCAGCTGCTTTTCTGCTTTTTCTTTACTCCATAGGGCCCAGTATTTCCTGGTCTGCTCTTCTGCCCCATTTGCCTAGTTTTTAAACAGAGGAGCATTTTTGTCTGCCTCAGGTACAGTGTGATGCAGGCAAAATAAATGTTTTGAAAGTAAGACTGGACATGAGAAATAAAACTATTTATCACTTAAACAACAGAAATATGATTACTATAATAATTATTACTATCATTATTATTATTATTCCTATTATTATTATTGTTATTATTGTTCTTACTATTATGATATTTGTTTAAAAAGGTAATGTTATGAAACAAATTCTCTAAATGTTTAGTTTCATTGTCTGGCTTTCTCATTATGAGAGCACAAGGGGATTAACACCAGCAGGGGCAAAACCTCCTCCATGTTATCTCGGGTGTGTAGCTCCACGGGGCTCAGCTGCCTCCCAAGGCAACATCATGAAACTCCTTCTGTGGGGCCTGGCAGGGGAAAGACAGTGGGCACAGTCAAAACCACTGCATTTTCACCCAGTGGTTTGGAACATTTACTGAAATAAGGCTTGCTCCCATGATGCAGTTAACAGGTACTTTGCACTGCCTGTCAGCTACCTCCAGAAAAAAGATGAAGACAAAAAAACTGGATCAAGACTCAGTTCCCGTCCCACTGAAACCATTGTAGGAAATGAGACTGTGTGTTCTCCCAGCAAATAGTGGTTCCAAGTGGAGCAAATTGGAGTCCCAACCCTTTTTAGGCTCTATTAACAGTCCAATAAAGCAGTTAATAATAAAGGACTGCTGCTTTATTTCCTACACTTAAATAAAACAGATTGGCAAAACCTTGCTAATCATTTCAGACACTGAAGCATTATATCAGCAGACAGGCTTCTGAAGAAAGGCAGGATTTTCCAGCAGTTCTGGACTTTCGAAGGGTGGAAGAGTCCATGACTTTATCTGAATAAAGTTTGAAGCACCCTCTCCTTTATAGCCACACATCCCACAGTTATCAGCTGCTTTTAGCTCCTCTTTAGCCTTCTCTGAGCCCAGCTGAAGGAGGAAGGGGCATTGCCCGGGGTACTGGCAGTGACACAGGGGCTAACAAAGGGCAGTGCTAGTTAACGCTGTGTGCTAGTTAGTAACGCGTGCTCGTGTCACAGGAAAGTAACTTTTAGTTCCACGTTCCATGTGGGTGGCACAGCTGGCACAACCACACTTCTCCTGGATTGCCAAGGAATGGCCCCGAGAGGAGCCGGGGTACAGCATCGCTGTGCTGCTCCCCACGAGGTGAAAGCAGCTCTGGGAAAAGAAACCTGCACTTTTGAAAGCTTCTGGCTCGCCTCAACACTCCTAATAGGAGACAGCCAAACTGCAGAGGGAAGGGACAGCCCCAGTTCCCTCTCCATCTCTGCCACAGGAGCGAGTACAGGAGGATGCGGGATGCTGGGAGGTCCCGCTGGCAGTGTTTCAGGCTGAGGCCCTTTGCCATTTGAAAGAACAGGGTATGTGTTCCTGCAGGCAGCAGAAGGGCCCCTCAGGATGCAGTACAGGTGTGTTTGTTCGGCTCAGTTGCGGTCCGGGATGAAAGCCCACGTCAGTACCAGGTTGTTTGGGCGGCAGGAGGTCACCGCGGCTGCCGTGGGCTGAGCCTCCCGCCCGGGACTGGCGCTCTGCTGTGCGGCTCACCCGGCACGGCCCATCCCTCCTGCCGGGGAACAGCATCCCCTGGCCCCGGGCACGGCTCCCCCGGAGCGCCGGGATAACTAGCTCAGTCAGCAAAGTGGGGAGAATACCGGAATTACCCTTTTGGTTCTGTATCTTGTTGCATTACCAAAGCAATGAGAACACAAACTAAGCTCACTGCTAAGGAGGCATTACTAGTTTACCATAATTACTATTTAAAAGCGTGTTATGATGCTGCTTTTTAAAAACTGCTAATGTATTATTAATTAATATCCTATCTTGAAGTGAATTTATACCACTATTAATCAGTGATAAGGCCACTTATATTTGTCCAGTTTCCTAAAATGGTAATTTATACTCTACTTGTAGTGCCAGACATGTTGCTTCTGGATACCTGCAGCTGTGCAGAGTAACTTGCCCCACAGGAATGTTTTATTTAGTCAGACAGCCCTTCGAAGTAAAAGGGTAACCATTTCTGATTATAACCTTGACTTTGCACTTCTAGTAATTATCCTTTAATTGCATTACCTTATCTGAAATAGAGTTATAATCAGAAAAAAACAATTCGATGCTCCCTGATGCATACTCTGACATGCATTATTTGCTTTTTATTCAAATGTAAATGTTCTCTATAATTCTATCAAAGAAAGGAGAAAAATAAAGTAAAATCGAAATGTCAGTAGCAATTTTGGACATGTGAGAAGCATCAGCGACTAGTGCTGGATGGGAAAAATAATATTGTGAAATCAGTGGTGTCAGTGGAAAGAAGAGATGTGAAAGGGGAAAGGGCTACAGCTCTGCTCCTCCAGAAGCTGTCTCTGTTGTGCATGGCGGTGTCTAAATACTGAGCTGGGTACCAGCTGTAACTGAGTGATGGATGGGCCTTTAAAATTACATTGAAGCAGAAGGTGCAGAAACAGTTTCCAGCCTTCCAGCTAACTACTGAATAATTATTGAGGCCAATACAAGTCAATGGAGTGCAGGTCCCCTTCCCTCATTCCCTATGGGACAGAAAACACACTTAGGCACAAAAGTGGTTTTACTTCTTCCTTCTTGGGCAGATTCAAACAAATCCAGACCAATGGCAACTTACAGCAATGCCACTATCACCTGGTATTTCTGAGAGGGAAGCTCCAACCAGTTTGGCTGGATCAACTGCACATACAGTGCTGCCAGCACAAGTGTGCACACACACACCTTACTGAGACCTGAACCAGCCTTGGACCACTTGGAGCACTATGCAGATAAAAATTAAATAAGTTACAGGTCCAATGTTAGTGAGCTAGGTTCTGCCACTCTGGAGCAGAAATAGTACCTCAAACTAAGGAGTCAGGATGTGCTCAGAGGGTAGACAAGGAACCTGTGTTAGCCCAGTTTGGGTCAGAGGTGCGTGGTTGGGATGGAGTGTGCACATAGAGCTGGGTGATGAAGCCCACTCCCAACACAGAAGAAGTTTCAGGCATTTTCTGCAGCAACTCCTACGACAGATGTCCTCTGACAGCAGCCCTGCATCCTCATCTGCTCCACACCCAAATTTGAGCCAGCCCAATATTGATTTCAAAAAGTCAGCAGTTCACAGACAAGAAATTAAGACACAGGAGTCATAAAGCAGAGGTAGTTGGCACAGACTAGGCTGGATAAATTTGGCCTTTCTGCAATTTTTGATAAAATCAAAACCAAACCCTCAAACCCAATAGGAAGAAAACTTCTAGTGAAAAATAAAATTCTGGTTTTCTCTAGAGATATAACCAACTTTCATAGTATGAGCCACTGTGCTTTCTACCCAGTTAGTTTACACTGACCACATCCAACAGAGAGCACAAGAAAAGTCATCTGTTCTGCTTCTGCATGTCAGGCTGCCCTGTCCCCTGCTCCAAGCCTCATTCTGAACTCCAAAGGAAACATAAGTGTTCGAGTTCAGACCCAGGCATTTGGCACATAACATTTCATAAGGACTTCAGGCTTCTCTGGATCTTTAGGGAACAATCCTGTAAATGTTACCCAGCATTTTATTTTGGGAATCCCACAACAGAAGGCAATTTTATTTTAGGTGCACACTGTACACTCTGTAGCTGCTTTCCACAGTGGCTTCTTAGGACCATAAGATCTTGGGCACAATCTCTCCTCCTGTTTCACACATAACCAGCGATGGTGAATGGTGTCTTTGTCCAAACAGTTCTGTCAGTCTCCTGACACATGGGCAGAACACACCTCTTTGCTTCACTTGCTCATTCCTCTAAGCAGTTTCACTCAAGTCACCAGGACTGTTAGTAGGAGCTCACCACTGAGACAAGGAACAGTGCAGCTGAGATTTGGGGCTCCCTCAGTGCTGATATAAGGATCCTCTACCATTTAAGGAGCCTGATGGAGGTTAGGCATGCTACAAAAGTATATTTAACAGAGAACTATCTCTGATTTTTCTCTTTTCTTAGAGATTGAACTGAAACACCCAGGAAGCAGCACAAAGTTAAGAAACGAAAACTAAGCCAAAATACAATCACTCTAATTACAATGACTCCTAAAAAGAGATGGTTGTCAAGAGAAAAGGAGCATTGAAGTCAACTGTCAAGATCCAGCCCATCTGATTGAAAACTGACAAGCAAGTCAGCTGACAGAGCACTACCATGTTGTAAAACAGAAGGAAAAGAGCAGCTTGGAGCCTTGATGGTGCAGTTTTTGGTAGTTTGTGAGTTTTGTTTTGGTTTTTTTGTTTTGTGTTCTACAAATTTACAATAGGAAATGGATGAAGTGAGAAGAAAACTCATTCTCACCTGGATTATAAAGTACTCTAATGCAGGATTAACTAGAGAAAGAAATACTGAATTAAGAAAACTTAAGTTACTGAAATTTGGTAAAATCTCATTTTCTATCTTTAAGCAAAGTAGTTATGTTAAAGTGTTTCTCAAATTACTTATGAGGCCTTAAAAGCTGTGAATGAAGTAGGATCTTTGAATTTCCAGTGATTTCTCTTTGAGAATTTAAGTTCTGATGGTCCTGGTAAGCAGCTTACCTCAGGTTGCACAGCTGGTGCTTGCTGACGTATATATATTCATATATATATATAGATATATTCTTTTTAATATGTTAATTAATGTTGCCTATTTCATGACACTAATTCAGCAGTTAAAAAAATCAATTTAAAAGTAGGTAGAGCTATCTGTTAAAATGCAAGAACAAATGAAAGAATAACAAGGAAAAAATCAGAAGATGATAGAAGAGAATTGCTTTTACTTCTGGTTGCAGGCTGGAGGACTGAATGGATCCACTCTCAGGACGCTGTTGTAGGTAATGCTGACATCTGTGGGTGAGGTGGAGAACTGAGCTTATGACACAAGTCGTTAATGCTGTCCTAACTAGAGGTTAGAAAGGCGAGTCAGTGTGTGATACAGATTTCATCTGCTGCTGCGTACAGCAGAAGGGCTACCAAAGGAACCTGAGGGAAGAAAAGAAGAATTAGGGCAATTTTCTCACACTTAGTCATGGTAGGAGAACCAGGGAAATTCCCTCTCTCCAGCTGTTTCTCTTGTCTTTTCCCTTCCCCAGCCCAACCCCTTAGGCTAGGCTGGTTCTGGCTCCTGTTGTAGCTACTCTGGTAAAATGTTGTCAGAGTACTTCCCTGTTTGTCTGGGAAAGAGGACACGTGTGGCTCTGTGCCACTGGCAGAAGCACCACTGTGGATGTCAGAAATGTCGGTTTCCCATTTTAATGAGTGCAGGGCCCTGCTATGAGTGGCTTCTTGGCTACACAATACTGCATTTCTAAGGCAATATTCAGGCAGGAGCTCAAAACCAAGGTTTCATGGTGAAATTTATAATGTAAATGTATCTATAAAAATGTGTTGCTGTCCTCTTAATGAACAATCATAGAGGTATTTGGGGATTGGGTGTGAAGCTCTTACAAAACCCAAAACAAAAGCAAATCAGTTTCTCCTAAGTGCTAATCTTGTACCTGAGTCTGCTACATGCAACCTCATGGATGTGGGTAACACTCCTCTCGTTCTGTGCTCGATTTCTGAATGTGTCAACGAATTCCTCCTTGAGGAATCCCCCTGGCTCTGGGGACCCATCTCTTGGAGGTGCACCATGGAATTCATGGACAAGTTTGCAGTAAGCTGGTGCCCTCTGCTGGGCATGAGGGACTTGAAACATGTAAATCCCCTACTTCAGAGCAGGGTAACGGCACAAAACTCCTTCAAAGAGTGAACTGCACAGGTTCATGGCAAGTGTTCACACCTCCCTACAATATTTTTTAATACGTGTTGGAGGACAGCTGATGACTGAAATCTAATTGCAGTGAATGGGTAACAGAGTAGTTCTGGTTACAGCTTCCACATCAGTGAATATTAGATGCAACTTGTAATTAATGATCTTTGAAAATAATTTCAATAAGCTGTTCCTCTACTATCAGCTGGATTTAAAATCACGTATAATTTGAAGCTGGAGAGAAGTGTCTGAAGGGACCTTTAAATAAAGTTGCATTTGTGTGGTATTGACTGGTTAGAAGCCAGTATAAAGGTGAACAAAGCTTTCAGAATGTTTGCTGAAGTTATTAGGGAAAAACACCGGGATCACGAAGGACAAGATATTGTATGTCAGCACATCCTATATTCCACTGAGAGATCAGATGAAAAACGCCAAAACTGCATTTTTTGAGACACAAATATGACCAAAAAAAAGTAATTCTAATTTTAGGGGAAAACAAAACTGGAAATCATATGTTTGTGTTTTGTCATGAGACTGAAAACTCTAAGGCCTTGATGCTGATTGCAGCTACTGTAGCTGTTTCTGTGACACATCAAGTGACAGATGTCCACCCAAACACTTAACCTCTCTGGAGCTCCGACACTACAGCATTTCAGTGAGAGGGTTTGTGCAGTTGTCTACTGGTCCATTCTGGCTAATATGAGTGATGCTTATGAGAAAAGGCTAAAAGGAACATTAAACCAGATCTAAAATAAGTAAAAATTAGTCACCTAAACTGTTTTCTTCTTTTCCGTTAGAAGCTTTCATTCTGACTTCTGGAGTTATAAAATTACAGTTTTTGTGTAGGTCTGTCCACTTCCAGCTCTTTCTGATGTCTTAAATGGTAAGAGATTCAAAAGTTAGAAGTTGTCTTACAGTAGTTACTGAAGTAATGAATTTAATTAATTTTAAAAAAACCCCAGGTTCATGCTATGTCTAAGGATAAGGTTGTAACATACTCCCAAAAATAAATGTCTTTTTATAGCATAATGCTGAAAATGTTAATGTAAACCCTCTCTGAATTAATTTCCTGACTGCACCATACTGTTATTCAAGTATATAACAAAAATAATCCCAAGGGATATTTAATTGGTTTTAAACTTTCAGCTTCACAAAGGGGCACATCCTATCTCGGGTATGAGCACAGGGTTATGGGGTAATTCTCACAGGGTCCACAGAAGAATGCTCACTGACTTTAGAAGATGTTGAATTTGACCATGTTCTAATCTTGATGTGAAGTTTGCTCTGTGTGAGAAAGTACAGTGTTAAGGACTGGCTTGGTTTCTTACGAGACCACAATTCTGGAGCTTCTGTTCAATAAACTCAAACTTTTTTGAAAGTTTTGAAAACTACATTCACGGGATATGTATTCTTTATAAACCAGAGTTTTTTATTGTCATTGATTTTTGTCTCTTCAATATGTAAACTTTGCCAAGGCTTTAATTTTTGCAATTAATACCAAAAGAAAAGTTTTAATACAGCCACTGAGGTATACCTGCAGTTGGCTTCACTGCACGCAGTGCAGGTTATGGATTTTGGATTTTATGGTAAGTAGCTGTTTCCTTTGGCTCTAATAAAATAATGTCCTGTTTAACAGGCTTAGTTGTGAGTAATTCTGGCAGATGGGGAAGTACATGTGCTGCTGGGAGTCACATGCGCTCACTTTAGATGATGACAAAATAGCTTGTGTGGTGTTTGTCAAAACAAAAAAGAGAAATTCATGCTATAAGCATTTTAAATCTAGCAAGATGGTAAAGTCATTGTAACCATGTCCTTTAAGAGGAAAATGGTAGTGGGGCCTGTGGAACTGTATAAATACATGGTATTGAACTTACTAACAGACTACAGCCTAGGCATGTTAAGGAAATGCAGCTAAATGGAAATGTCCTAAATATGTTAGGAGGACATGTGAACAGCCAACACCAAAAAGTAATTTTTTTACCAGAAAAAACCCCAAACCCCAGGAGTCCCTAGGGACAGCACCCACTACTTGATGCAGGCTCTTAGTCAAACAGCAGTCCTGTGCATTTTGTTAGGAAACAAGTGTTTTATTTGGGAAAGTAATCACCTGCTAGTGCGTCTGTAAAATGAGAAGCTGAATGTACCAACTTTGCAGAGACTTAATGGAGATGAAGAAATACAGTTCAAATAATGGGATGCTTTAGGCAACTTAAGTTACTGGTAGTTACTGAATCCAAAATCTGGCTGTAAGCCTGAAGTGGTTAAGTTACACTCACCACACATATGGAGGCCTGTTAAGTTTATTAAAAATGGGTACTGCCAACTCTGGTCTAATTAAATAAAAAACAAACAAAAACCACATGTAAATGACATGACTCAACCTCAACCAGCTTTTACCCTCTCACTCTCCTGGAAGTTACCTGTTTATATTTTCGCCTAATTGAAAAGATTGCTCAAGAGATGAAACAGATCCAAACATGGATCCAGTGCACAAGATTCACTGCTGTGTCAGATGCCACTGGCACAGACGGGAGGCAAGCCATGGCTGCTACTCAGCTGTGGTGCTGCTGCCTGGAAAACCACAAAGACTCTGTGGCTCTGCCTGACTCACATCATGATTCTTGTGATAAGTGTGGCTGGGACGCAAGGACAATGAGAGACAATCACTAGGAGAAGAGCCAATACTCTGACCGAAAAAAAAAGAGTCTGACTATTTTTATAACAGATTTAATACAAATGTAGTATCTCAGTGCTTATACTCTGGTAGGACCAGCAGATGTCAGCACAACTCAAAGCATAACTTTGGATTTTGGCAATGCAACATTCATGACACCAGAAAAAAAAAAATCTGCTGAACAAATAGCAAGACTATACAACTTCACCAGGTAAGTCTACAAGAAGTTAACAGTATTATTGAAAATAATAGGAATAGGAAAATAGAATAGGAAATTTATACAAAACAACCAAAATACAAAGAAGAAAAATGTTACTAAGATTTCACTTATAAGATCTTTCCCATAAACCTTGTTATACTGTAAAAGGTTAATATTGTGAGGACAGATAATGTATCAACCAAAGATACTTTCAATTCAACTGTGGTTTTTTTGGTAACAGTCTCGATAACCTTGGTTTGGAAACAGACACTCAAGTTCATTTAAGCTGCACATAAACCTTTAAAATCAGCAAAAAGAAAAAAAAAACAGGGAGAGGGCTGTTGAACTACTGGTTCAGTCCAATTACAGACTGAAAACAGAGAAAAATTATTTAAATTTTGTTCTACAGAAACCAACAAAGTAATAAATTATACTTTAACAGAATGCCTTGACAGTTTAATTTCAGTATTTTAAGAGTGAGGCTTGAATTCATAAGGATAACTTGATCTCCAATCCCAGTAACGGGGATGAGATTTGAACACCTAAATGCTTTTGACTTCTTTTTAAGTCAACAGGATTGGATTTCTCAGATGTAGCTTCTATACTCTACAGAGGATACAGCATTCACTATTAATACTAAAGAGAGCCTTATTAATACTGCATGGAAATTCACCGAGAACTTTCACAGTGTTTCACATAAAACAGGTTAAAACCCATGAGATCCTGAACTAGAGAAGGAGAAACAAGGGATACAAGGAGATGGTACATTGTATAAAACAATGTATGAAACAATAGTGAGTGGCTCGGGATAGATCCCATTAGAATTTAGCACCTTGTACTTGAATACAGTCAAAGACTGCTCAGTGAGATATTATGGGGATGGCTAAGAAGTCTGAGTACAATGCAGACTCAAGAGTGAAAAGACAGCAGTATGGTTATGTCCATAATCATACAGAAAATGACTGTGAAGTGATTCATCATGTGCATCATTACAAATTCCGACAGCTTCCATTAAACTACTAAACGTTGAATGCGCAGTGTTTAATCAAAGCATGGAGGACACAGTCAGGATTAAACAATGCACACATACACTACCCAACATGTTTGTTTCTGATGATCTCTCCTCCCTCTATCTCGATCTGCTCGTAGAGCCACTTGCGGTCACAGCGACACTCTGTGCCGCACTTGTTGGAGCCACACTTGGGGCAGGCATAGAAGCAGCCCAGGCAATCCTCATCCAGGCAGTCACACAGGTCCATCCCGCTGTAGAGCAGCAGGCCCTGGCTGTCGTACACCTTGCTCTTGGCTGGTATCACCTGCCTGCACAATGAAAACCCATAGTTACTTTCCATGTTAAAATACACTCATTTTGATGACAAGTTGCTAATATTCATAGAGGGAAGTTTGCTTTCTTCAGGTGTTCACTTTAACACTGTTAATTTCCAAAATATACATACCTTACTGTATTTGACTATATTTTTCAGTCCTAATTGTATCTCCACTGTGTGTCCAAACTAAGCAGAAGAAACAGAGGGAGAGGAAAGGATATGCAGTTGGTGAGTAGCATATCTAGTGTCTGTTTCTGTCTGGTACAGTAACACTTAAGTGGAGAGCAGGGGCAACACATTAATGTGTTATTTCTTACATATTTTCACAAATAGAAAATGCCCTTTTTTTTAATCAATCACATTAGAAGGTTGTAACTTGTTATCTGTAACTGTCCAACTTGGACATTAACTCTGTTTTTCAAAAGGAAGGTAAGGTCCTAACTTGCACACTTTTTTTACCAAGTGTAACTACTGAGTTTACTGAAAGATGGTAACTCCAATATTTTAAGTGTAGCCTACTTCATCTTACTATACTCAAATTTAGCTTATTATCAGAACTTTAGTTTATGCATGTATTAATAGCTACATCTATGGTCTGTGCAGTATTGTTGTGCCTCACAAACACCTTTTTGTGTTTGCCTGAAATATGGACTGTAAGCGAACAATTTATCTTTTGTTTATCTCAGGAATGAGAGTGGTCTTCAGCATCCCTACAACCAAGAACCCCATCCATGCACACACAGACATCCACATAGATAATGTTATATGCTGACCATCAAGGACATTTCATTTTCAAATAGAAGTTAATGTAAATACAACTATCAAATTACCTGTCTGAATTAAACGCTGCAATTTTTGTTTGCAGCCTTCTTTTCTCCCTTTTGCTGGTCTCTGGAGTGAATTCAGTCTGTCGTCCTGGATTAGCAAACTGGAGAGACTTTAAAGCCTTAGCTGTACGACCCTGAAGAAAGAGAAAATGTCACTTAATTATAAATACAAATCTTACTTCTTAAGACAATATCCTGTCAAGGATATTGTAATAACCTAGATGAATTCTTGACCTATGATTCTATGATTTCCCAGGAGAAACAACTTAAGTCTCAAAATCTTTATGCTGGAGACCTATACCTGTCTCCAAATGCAGCAGCACAAGCTTTATAGTAAGTTTTAATCAATGCTTTCAAATTACCCTCCTATCAGTCTCCCAATCATACTGACACGTAATTGAAAAATACAGTTGGGGAACAGCTCCTCGACTGCAACTCCTCTTTGCTCAGGGTGCACACAGACAAGCTCTTCCTGTTTTGGTTGCCCACGCTACAGATTCTCAGTGCACAGCCTGAACAATGCACCCAGCAAGGTACCAGCCATATTCCAAGCTCAGCACTTGGATAATTATCCTCCCACACCAGTTCATCACTGCCCCTGACCAAATGCCTTCACAGCCTAGACACCACAACAAGAGTACACTTAATTTACCTCAATGCAGGTTGATTTTGTAATGAACTGCAAGAGAAAACACCTTTATTTTTTTTTTATTTTAACTGAAGAGACATCTTTAGAAGCAACTTTTGAAGTGTTCAGTTTCAAGCACAGGAGTTTGTTGTTTGCTAGGCTTGAATAACAGCCTAAAATATCAGCAGCAGTCTGGTATTTACACGAATTTATGAGTTGTAAGTCACTCTAGTAGACACAATTTTTCAAAACTTAAAGGCCATATTATTTAATTAGAGAAGAAGATTTTTATGTCCCTCCAAATAAAGGTTTAAATACAGTAAACTCCTGCACATCTAAAAGACTACATCCTTTCCTATGAGAGAAAAAGTAAATTTCTTTATGTAGTAGTTTTATGAACTCTAATAGCTTGCAGAGTGTAGAGGGGATGGGAAAACTGATCCATATACATACATCTGGGTCCAGTCTTCTCCTTTGTCGCTCTTCAGGTTCCACATCCACACTTCCATTTATTATCTGCATACATTTGGGACAAAGCTTCCAACCAGGTACAAACTGTCTTCCAAACTTGGCACTTAGAAAAGTTGCATCATCTAGGTCAATTGCTCGCAATTTTTTCTTTGATACTTTTCGGTGTATGTTAAAGGGATCACAACAGGATTTTTGTAAGTCTTCAAATCTTTCAATGTAAATTTTTGCATGGTGGAAGCAGATTGTGTTGTTCTCTGACAAGGTTATTCCAGTCCTAAGCTGAAGCAGCAGGAGGTCAGTTGAAGATACATCTTGTTTAGTCTTGAAGCCAGTGTGACGGGTGTAATAGGTTTTGTGGCATTCATTGGTAGCTTGAAGCTGAACTCCAACTGAACAAGGATCCATTTTACTTTATCAGAACAACTTACTTCATTTATCTTGCCTAAAATGAATTCTTTGAAGCCTTTAGGACTTTCTGTGACGATCGCCCTAGAGAGAGCATTAAAATCAATCAGATTCGCAATGCAAAATTTTATCCATAAGCCTGACATACTGCATTTAAGTAATTTAAAAAACATGTAAATTATAGCCTTTTAATCTAGATAAAAATAAAAAAAGATACTAAATTTATTCTGGAATTAAACCATGCATCTTCTATTCCCTTTAAAAGCATTTTTTCTTTGCTAAAATAAGTATCTATTCAAAATGTTTAGTAGCATTACTTTCTCAAGAGCAATCTGGGAGCAAGGTATGTGGTGGATGAATTGTTCACATAGCAGCCTGCTCTGGTCATTGGTCATTGGTTTTCCAGGGGACCCTGTCTCTTGGGTCAATCCCTGCTAGTCAAGACCAAGAATGCCCACAGAAAGGGACTGCTGATGACTAAACAATTCACCCATCCTGTTTCCAAGTAGTTTCTAAGGGGGAAAAAAAAGCTGCACAAGGTAGGCTGCACAGGCTGGCTGATGTCAGTCAGCAATTCCCATGCAGCAGCACTTTCCTGTACATTCTCCCTATGTATATCAGGTGCAGGTCAACACCCTGGATCAACCTGAGCCTTCCAAGAACTGTTCTGGGCTATGCACAAAGATTGGTGGTTCCAGATATGTGCATTTTTGTGGTCATGTGGCCTTTGTGTGCAGCCCTCTATTGGGCAGTTTTTACACAGTTTTACACTAATTCAATTACCAAATTAAATTACTAAATGCCAAGTGACCCACTGCAGACTGGTCTCACACCCTGGCCAAAGTTTGTTGCTACTCCATTGCTGGCCCTAACATATCAGAGCCTGAGCCCATCTTGCACTATTTTCCACTGCAACACAAAAACCAAACTTCTACCCAAAGAAGGGAATCCTGTGCTCTCAAATCTCCAAGAACCTTAATTACAATGAGTGTAGGCTAACTGTGATGCTTATGTTCACCTATATCCTATTCTGCAAAGACAAAACCCAGAAAAATGAAAAAGCAGTATACTGGTTGTGTCTGGGTTAGAGTTAAATTCTTCCCAGTAGTTGGTATGGGGCAGTGTTTTGGATTTGTGACCAAAACAGTGTTGGTAACACAGTGATGTTTTCACAGGGCTTACACAGCACCACAGCCTTTGCTGCCTCTCACCCTGACAGAGTGGGCTGGGGGTGCACAAGAAGATGGGAAGAGAAGGAGCCAGGACAGCTGACCCCAAGTGACCCAAAGGATATTCCAGAGCATATGGCCTCATGCTCAGCACTGAAGTGGAGGCTGGTGGGCAGGGGTTGCTGGGAATGGCTGAGCATTGGCAAGTTGGTGTTGAGCAATTGTTTTCACCTGCACTGCTTGGCTTTTTCTCAGCTTTTACTTTCTGCTCTGTTTTGGTTTTCTTTTTATTTTTCTTACAACATTTTTAAAAAATATCTTTTAATTATTAAGCTGGTTTTATCTCAGCCCACAGCTTTATCACTTTATCCTTTTGATCCTCCCCCCAGTGAGGTGGGCTGAGCGAATGGCTGTGTGGGTGCTTAGTTGCCAGCTGGGGTTAAACCACAACACACATTTATTTGTTCTAACCTCTGAACAGGGTAATATGGCCTTTTAATCAATAAAGTATCTGCCAGTTGTCCAGTGCAAAAGAGTCTGGGATTCTACTTTCAATAAAATAAAATCAAATAACATCACACAAATCTAATGACACGAAATATGTTAAGTTTAGCCAATATACAGAAATATGAACACAGAAGTGCAAGAGAATAGTAAGTCAGTTGGATTTTTAGAATTATTTTGAAAAGCCACTGCTTGGAGCATTTTTGCAGCAGAAATGCTCTTGACTGCAATACTTCAGTTTTCCTGAAGCAGATGTTTATATCTGAAGCAGTCACACATTTCCATATATTAAACTGTATGCACAGTAACTGAAAGGTCTTGCATATGACACGATATTTTCTAGTGATTTAACTGATGCAAATAAAAATGATCTGTGAGGTTCTACTTGGGCCAGCAAACTTGTCTGAAAGTATAATTTTATATCTGATTTGAGACACAACTGATTATAACTGAACGATCATTTTAAAACAAGTTTTCTCAGCCTACTGTTAGGAATGCTGCAACTTTCACATTTAAATTAAAGTATGAAAAATATAGGCACAAAGAGTCCCAAATGTAGAGGCACTACACAATGTTATAAACCCGTGAGAAAAGTGTCTATTTCATTCTGAAAACAATGCAAACTCGGTTCTGGCTTTTTGCAAGTGATTTGAAAACACAAAGACTTAAGTATTCTAATACTTAACACAAATTTCTCAGGTGAAAACCTAAATCTTGTATTTTTAGGGCTATGCTAGGCCATCTGAACTCTTCACTCAAATTTCTGTAGTCTAAGTTAACTCCTGAAGTTTTGAGCTTTTCACATCTGCGATGAACAGTATGCATAAGAGGTAAAGAGTAGATATTAATGAAGTTTAAAAAATTCTTATTTTCAGTGACTGTCGAGCACTGACTGTGGTAAGTTTTACTAACAGAAGTTCCAGTGCCTTTGCCTATTTATGCACTTTTACTGCAGTACTGACTTTGAATGATTTTTGAATCTTTTTGAAAAGACCACCTATCAAACTTCACCATTTTAGTGAACCAGCTCTAATGACAATTAATCTTTTTTTATTAGCTGCACAAAGTCTGTGTTTCGAAACAAGGTAACCAGAACTGTGAATGATCGAAGTTCACTGCAGCTGAGTTAACATGTCAACAGTAAGGCAACACCAAATAACTTTACTCAAAGAAGGCTGCTACAGGCTCTGCACCAAGACTAATGTGCATTTTTGACTGATTCCTGCTGTGGAAGGTGGGTCTGTATGTACAGTTGAAACACACTAGGTCAAAATACAAGTGATGATGTAAATTTTCAAAATTCGCACACGGATTTTAAGTCAGAACTCTCGGAAGATGTTCTTATTGATAAACCCAATTTATCTTCTAAGGAAAAAAACCACCAAATAGTTATTACAATGCTATCCCTGTCAGGTACCTGTTTCGACAGCTGACTATGCTATGCGATATTCCCAATATTAAACTGCGGGAGAGCACAACGGGTCTGTCACCTCAGTTTGTTCAAATGACACAACTGCCGACGCAACTTAGGGATCTCATCCACTTAATTCGCAGGAATTCTTGGTGGAAGCTTCAGCGCGCTTCTCCTCTTCTCCCCTTGGGAGGAGCACACGGCTGCTTTTCCTGTGAGTTCTCTTTGGTGGAAACAGGACAGTGCTTGAAACCCCAGAAACCAAGGTTTGTCTGTGCACCTGTGCAGTGGTTAATCAGCGCTCACCGTAACAAACGCCACAGCCCAGAGCTCGATGAGGGGCAGCACAGCGGAGCAGAGAGCGGAGCACGCCTGCCGCCCACTCAGCATGGGGCTGGGGGGCCCAAGGGCAGGAGGGAGCCTCCTCACACGGGCAGCTCTGGCCCAAAACTGTCTCAAGGAAAGAAAGGCCCGGCCCTTCCGCTGCCCGACGCGGCCCTTCAGGGCGGCTCCGCTACCTCGCCGCGACTGTGTCCCGCCGTGCCGGTACCTCCCCGCGGTGTGTCTCCCGCCGTGCCGGTCCCTATCCGTGGGCTCTGTCCCGCCGTGCCGGTCCCTATCCGTGGGCTCCGTCCCTCAGCGCTGCCCCGNGCTGCAGGCTCAGGCGGGCTGCAGTGCGGCCGCGGGGCGGCAGAGGGAGTCCGGCAGTGATCTGGGGTCGGGGCCGCACCGGGGCTCGGTAGTGCCCTGGAATCGCAGGAATGCCCNCCGTCCCTCAGCGCTGCCCCGCGGCCGGCTGCCGTCACCGGCCACTCACCACAGAGCGGCACGGCGGCCGGAGCGGCGCTTCCGGACGGGGATCTGAGAGGGCGACACCTGGCGGCGCGGAGGAGGCAGCCCCGGCCTACGGTGTCCGGCGGGCTC